>BQNB010082244.1:10964-29385 GCA_026074375.1 Tanacetum coccineum | reverse complement strand
CTTTAAGATATGATAAGAACACGCATCTGAAAAACTCCACTTCAACGTCAAATAAGCCATAAACAATCTTCTTCGTAACCAATTAATCCAAATAATCCAAAAATGAGCCTTTTAAACGTTTAAGAACATTTAAAATCAATCCCAATCTGTTAACTTCCCCTTAAACCAATCAGTAGCAACCAACAGTAGTAACTCCTTCTATCGGCAGTATTAAAAATATATGAGCAGCACAAACCTTGGTTTAAGTCCAACAGTAGTAACTCCTTCTATTGGCAGTATTAAAAATATATGAGCATCACAAACCTTGGTTTAAGTCCAACAGTAGTAACTGCTAAATCTAGCAGTACTAATTACCACAACAGTATTAACTTCCTTTTGTGTGTGTTGTACGAGATTCAAAAACTATGTGTTGTCCGATATTTGGTAATGCTGGCAGTACAAACTATTCAAGCCCAGTAGTAGTAATGTAAACCAGCAGTATTAAGCTCCAACGGGTAACAGTATAAACTAACTACTGTTTTCTCACTAACTGCTGGCAACTCTAATCATGAAATGAGTAGTACTTAGAACATTCAAGGAAAACACTAACACGCAATGCTAACTTAAACAAGAACATGGTAGCATAAATTTCCTTGAAGCCCAATCAGTATTAACCTGTCTTGTATCGATCTTGACAATATAAAGTATATAAGCAATACTAATGAATGCAAGCAGTACTAAGTTGTTAACGACCAATACTAACTTGTACTTGCCAAAACCATCACGAGGAGTATCAAAACCTTCGCCTTAAATGAACATCAAACTGTTAAGGATACCTTCTTTTTAAGTATCCAGACGACACTTGTATACTGTCGCTAAACTGTCACTAACCATCTATCTCCTTCCTCTCATTCTTTTAGTGACACTAAAGTGTCACTAATCTAACAGTAGTAACAAATAAGCTTGGCAGTAGTAACAATCACACAGCAGTATTAACAATAGATTTAACATCTCCTGGCAGTATTAAGTATATAACGATCAAAACCAAAGAACAATCAACGAATCCTTATATATATCCACACACCTTTTTCTTTTTTGCTTCAGTTTTATAAAACTACACAATCCACAATGTTCACCGACCTTTTAGATTTAGACGACCAATGATTACAATGAGCATCATCACACACGCTCAACATAGATTTTTATTGGGATCATGGTGTGATATCGATTGGGTTTATAGAGATGATTTGTTGCTGTCGTGATGGGTATGGGTCCACGTTCATTGTGATCTTGATTTTGTGAATCGTGGTTAAGTTTCGGTGATGAATGTTTTGAGCGTATAGGGTGTGTCAATCCATATGGATCTTACTGATTAGTCATAATAGCAACACCCATGACATGATTAATAAGCAAGAAAAGGTGATACAACCCGACTGATTAGTCATACAGTAAACCCTAAATACACCCAAAGACATGTCGAAACCCTAAAAAAATGAAAATAGGGAATTCGCCATGACAAATGATGAATAAACACGCATACCTTAGAACAATTAAATCAATAGAATAGTGTTCCAGAAATCACCATAATAGGAGTGAATGAGTCGATAACCAGAACCCAACTTTAACTTTTCTGGTTTATTATGATAAAAAAAATCTTCTTTCTTCAATTTGTAAAACCTTGTAGATCCTAGATCAAGAGCCTCGTGGCTATGATACCACCTGTTTGATCGTTTATAGCTCGAGAATGATTAGCTCTCATCTAGGATCATGAATAACAATGATTAACAAATTTGTACAGAGGAATAATAACACAAAATCAAAGTTACTCTAACAAGGTTTTTCATCATTATCTTCTATGATACATGACTACTACAAGCCCCAATTCTACTTTGATCAATAGTAAAACGGTTACATCATTGAACTGTAATATGAATCATAAGATCCTTGAGCCTGAAACACATAAATTCTAGGCGTTCACTTAGAGAATAGACGCTAGACCACAACACCACACACACAACACTACTTCTGATGATTTAATTCTTTTGACACACAGAAAACTATACGACCTATATCTCTTTATATAATAGAGATATTAGGTTTACAAAGGATAAGAACAAATAAAGATATTAATAAATCTTTTTAACATTTAAGTTTATCTTCCGAATCTTCAAAATCTTCCATCTTTTGAAGAATTCCTCCTTTGTCTTTTAAGTCCTTCATTTTCATATGTTTTGTCTTATCAACTCAAATATAATTCCCAACAACTACATAACAACTTAAAAATCCCCGGAAGCGGCGCCAAAAACATTGATGTGTTTCAAAAGCTTTAAATTAATAATGACTGAAAATACCAATTTTATTATAGGGAAACACAAGGGTAAAAGTATAACCCACGTATGTAGTATAATCTTTTAGGTAAGACCAGGTCGTTCCACAGGAATTTAAGTAGTGTTCAAATAATCAGAAAGAAAATGGACTTTAACAATTTTGAAAGTAACTTTTGTTTTACCAGTGATAATAAAGATGACTAATCGGATAGTTGAAAATAATTTATAAGTATTAGTAATGATTAGACCTCAAAGATGGAACCTTAATTTATAAAAGTATTTTCTCATCAGAAAATGTTTTCACAAACTGATGGAACCTTAATTTATAAAAAGTATTTTCTCGTCAGAAAATGTTTTCACAAACTAACTTGACTAACTCAATACTTATATTTAGTTAACTAGACCAAAATGTGTCACTCAAATAATCCAGTTATTAGTATATCAAAACTTATTTGTTTATCAATTTACGAAAGTAGATTTCTCAGCACAAACGATAAAGACCATAGACAAATCTTTAAAACCACATAGATCATAACGGGTCTCTCAACCTATACCGAAATGATTATATAATTTAAGTTGATAAGCAAAGATGTGCAAGATAAGATATAATAGGATTGCAACATAAGCTTGAGATTAAAGAGATCATGATCATACCAAATGCTTATTGATAAGCAAAGATGGGCAAGGTAAGATATAATAGGATTGCAACATAAGCTTGAGATTAAAGAGATCACGATCATACCAAATGCTTATTGATAGTCGTATCAAACAAATAACCATCACTAATATATATATATATATATATATATATATATATATATATATATATAATACATATACATAAGCAAAGTATCATACAAATTATTCTTAGGAAAGAATAATAAGTAATCAACACGGGTATCGTTTTCTTCGGTGAGAGGTGAATGGAAATCTACGTTCATGTTGAAAATCGAGCTCGATTGTCATTTAAGTTTTGGTTTCTAAATCTAATAACGCAAAGAGAAAGCATATAAAGGCACGCTAAACTAGAAAATTAAAGCCATTTAAAAGTCTAATGACATTTAAGCACTTAACTATTAATTAACGACTAACGGAAAATTATCAAAATAAACTAGAGGTAAATTTTAAAATTTTCCTTCAGAACATCCTCCTCAGGAAGTGACTCGTCATCACTAGAGGTAAAAGCAACATTATCATTGAAGAGAGGATTAGAGAAAGTCACAGAATTATCACAAAAAGGAAAATCACACTCACTATCATTGTCAGATGTATCCTCGGACTCACTTGGGATTGGAACAAGGTCCTCAATACTAGACTTAATTACTTCGTCCGATTCCTTTTCAGGAATAGTGCTAAGATACTCATCCCCCATGTTGAGAAAGTCCTCAGGCTCCATAGTCGGTAAGACGGGTGTGATTGCAAAAGACGCAAGAATTTGAGAGATAATTTCATTTAAAGGAATAGTACTCACCTCGTCACCATTGTCATCATCGTCATCTTCGTCATCATCATAAAAAAATTAAATCGTCGCAAAGGCTCGGGAGTATGAGTACTAACAGTAGCTGTCTGCTCTTGTTGACTTAAATTTTCACAAACGGCTTGTAAAGCTTTATGAAGTTTCTCCTAAAGTAGCAATTCTCGAACACTCATTTCTTTAGGAGGTAGATGATCGATGGATGTTTGTTTAGGTTGGCCAAAACCGGAAGAGTTAGAATTATAGCAAAGATTAGGCTCATATAAGTCTTGATTCCTTGGTTGACACTGAAAATTTGCATGAGGACCCCCATAATTTTCACAACAAAGATATTGTTAAGGAAACTCGATGAATTTTGTAGATAATAATTATCACCAAAGTTTTGAATGTAGCTCAGTTCCTGCTCATAGACAAGGGGTACCGGTGGCGGACAATCAAAACCATAGTGAGAATCGTTCCCACATAACTCACACGAGTATGACTCACACTGGGGCTGTCGAGGATGGTTGAAAAAGTTTGGAGGATCATTGAAAGAATTCGGATTTGGATCATAAACGAATGAATTTCCAGCTCCTGAATCGCATATCGAACAAAATCCATTTCTAAAATTATTTTCACACCACTCGCAAGTACACCGTCGACAAAGTAAACCATCTAACGGACCTCCACACCCAAAGCAACCACGTTGGTTGAACGAAGACATATTGATAAAGAATTACACGATAAAGAAGGATAAGAAAAAGAATTAAACGAATAAGAGGGTAAAGGATAATATTTTTAGATTTTGAAAATAACACATAAAAAGAAATAATAAAATAATAGTATGTAAAAAGAAAAATATTTTTGGAACCGAAAGTCAAAAGTGCTCGGTAGCTCTCTAGAAAACGCACAAAGAAGCGGAGGAGCGGGTAAACGCGAAGCGTTTTAAAAACGTTCTCTTTTTGGGTCGAAGTTCGTAAGATCGTCCCTCCTTATACATCACTTATAGTTTGTTAATCTAAAGGTGAGCCGATTTAACAATTGACAACACGGTTATTTTCAATATTAAAATAAAAGAAAATAAAAATAGAAGTATAAAATATTTTTGTTATTATATAATATAAAAAAAAATAAAAAACTTTCACTGAGGAAAGGATCTCAAGGCTCGAAACACGGACAATCCCGAAAAAATCCTACACCACTCCCGTTAGCGGCGCCATAAAGATATTCGAATTAAGATACGTACAAACAAATAAAACCACACACACACAACCACACCATATATATATATATATATATATATATATATATATATATATATATACTAAATATCTATAACTAAGCAAAGTTATAAATAAAATACATATACATAAGCAAAGTATCATACAAATTATTCTTAGAAAAGAATAATAAGTAATCAACACGGGTATCGTTCTCCTCTATGAGAGGTGAATGAAAATCTACGTTCATGTTGAAAATTAAGCTTAATTGTCATTTAAGTTATGGTTTTGGTTTCTAAATCTAATAACGCAAAGGAAAAGCATATAAAGGCACGCTAAACTAGAAAATTATAGCAATTTAAAAATCTAATGACATTTAAACACTTAACGATTAACTAACGACTAACGGAAAAATTATCAAAATAAACTTTAAAAACTTAAAATTGCAAATTTCTACACTAAAATTCATTAATCTATTTTTTTAAAACGCGGAAGATATTTTTAAAATTTTTTAAACTATTTAAAACTATTTTTTAAACTAAATAATACTAGAAATTAAATTAAATATACTAAGATTAATCCTAAAATTTTAAGAAAATTTATAAAAATACTAGATACTATTCCTAAGGTTTATAAAGAAAAACGAAACAATAAGTTCAAGGCAATAAGCCAGGAAAAATCAAATAAGCAAATAAGCTAAAACTGGAAATGCATTTAACAAATAAATGAAACAAGAGTTTAATGAAAAAGTCTCAAGGGCGTAATGGATGAGGTGTTGGTGTGTTAAATGGGAGGTCACAGGTTCGAGTCATGTGACCTACCTTTTTGTAAAAATATTTTTTTTAGTTTTCTTTTAAAAAAAACTAAAAGCATAAGCAGAAATAAGCAACTTTTATAAAAGTCTTATTACTAGAACTTATTAATAAGCTAAAAAAAGGAACAATCAAAATGACAGTTTGGCTAATTTTGACATTTAGTTAAAACTAGATTTCTAGATAAACATGCATATGCTAATCAACATTGAAATTTATGATCAAGATTTAAATTATTAACACGAGATACTTTTCTTGATCATCTCAGAACTAGAAACTTACTCTTTGTGGTATAATACATTATACTAACGTATATATTTCATTGGATCAGTTCTATGTTTTATCAAGGAACATTAGTCGTCACGGCTATAGTATAGAAACTGATTGTATTTTCGTTTGAATTTGGTCAGAACGCAATATTCGGGATGCAATACAGCAAGAGGATACCTTTGCAGCACCAAATAAGTATGTATCAAGGTTGGACACAACAGAAATTATATCGTGAGATTAAGATGCATACTCCAGTGGAAAAAAACTATGGAACTAGCTACAATCCAATACTTCCACCATCCAAGTCTGTCGGTAGCAAAAAAACAAAGGCCACTTCCTTTTGATGTTTCCTTTAATATACCTGTAACTTTAAGGATACTTGCCTCTAATAACCTATTATGTACAAACGATTACAAATGTGGCCACACTCAACAATATTAATTCCTCATGTTATCACAACTATCAACACACAGACCCACCCGATCATGTTGTTGTTTAACATGAGTTGGTTACATAGATACGCACTGCTGTTACAGCACTTGAGTCATTCATCGCATCCATCCGATCATACATAACACAACTAACCAAAACCGACGTCTGCCAAACATCTCATAACGGAGCGCGGGCAAGCAAACTTGTTATCACACATTCATAAACCTTGCTACAATAATCTTTAAGGTGAATATTAAAACACTCCTTTAACCCAATGTGACAGTACACGATATCTTCAAAAAATTTCCATAGCTTCACAGTACATAACATTTTGTATTCCGGTACCAACTTTGGGAATTCCAGTTATGATCCCGCATCGAATTTTTGTGGCGCCGCTTTTTTCTCCCGCCATTTTCGTAATACCGGTACCTTATCGCCTATAAAAAACGATACTGGTACGGGTCGGTATATGCCCTAAAAGGTTATTTTGGGATGTTGCGGACAAAAGGGGATTAATTCCCGATTGATTTAGTGATAAATATCAAAAAATACCCCTCAAATTTCTCAAAAGATTAATTTAGAGAAATAATGAAATAGTCATTAGTTTTTTAACTAGAAGTCATAAAAAAACCTAAATCGGTTGGAAAAAAAAAAGTTGGCATCTTTTATGTGCAAAAAAAAATGTTGAGTACCTTGATTTGAATATACCCTAAGTTGAATACTTTTTTGTGCAATTTGCCCATAGTCGTCTCTAAATTTATGAAATTTTTGAAGAACTTGAACGGAATTATATAATGAGGCACTTCTATAAGAAATGTCATATATAAAGTTTCATCGTTTATAACGTATAATGCAAATTAATTATCTAACGTTTAACATACTACTTGTTTAAGATATTTTTTTTATCTGAATACTTTTAAAAAAAATGTGTACACATGAATATAATTGTTAATGAGATAAATTTTGGTGACCCTAAAATTTTTGAGGCTTTGTGTAGTCGCCCACCTTAAACATCCTTAAAGACGACAATGAGCTTAAGCATTTGAAATTGTTATAATTTTTTTCATTTTTCTATAATTGAATCAAACGTGTTAGTTGAGTTTCTGTGTGTTCACATTTTTAAAAATTCCATTGTTTTCTATAATTAAGACTTTGCTAACTAACATATATTACGTAAACAAACATTTCATTACATATTCTAACAGCAAGAGTCACATTTTTTGTTAAATCAAGTCCTAACTTCAATCAAAATCAGAAGCCTATCCTCTTATCTTTGGTCGATGTCCATGTCCGTTAAATCAAGTCCTAACCAAGTCAAAAGTCTAATGGCAAAACTCAATATGAATTTTGATACCCATGTGTTGCCAATTTTTTATTTAATATATGTAGTAAGCGTGTTTATCAGTTCGATTATCGGGTTGTTCAGATTATTCAGTTCGATTAGTTGGGTTAAAAAACAAACCGAATCGAACCGAATATAGATTTAACTGAACCGAAAAGCAAATTCGAATTCGGTTTGGTTTTTGAGGTGACCCGAATAACCTGAATTACACATTTATATTTTTTTAAATTTATATATACAAAATTTTAGCAAAAAGTTATTATTTCAAGCTTAAAAAGTGCTTTATTTATATTAGAAAAATATTTTAAGGGTCTTTTATGTATTTAAATATATAAAAAATATATCACTACTACATATAAAGAAAAAACATATTTCTCTCCTTTAAATGATACAAATTTTAAAGCTGACGGTACAACTCTTAAATACACAAAATTTAATTTTAACTTATACAACTTATAAAGCTTATAGTACATCTCTCTCCTATTAATTACTGAGAATTTATTTAATACACACTTATATGCACATTGTACAAGTTAATATAGCACGTCGGTTACAAAACTTGAATTGGATGTTGTTATTATGATCATCTCACTCCTAATATTAAAGTGAATTTTCTAATTCGACGTTTAGTCAATGGTATCATTATTAAAATTAAAAACTAAAAATGCAAAAACTTGATTTTTTTTATTTTCAAAGATATTATTCACAAACGTTTTCGCTTAAGTCACTTTTTTTAAAGATATAATTCACGAACTGCTACTCCATTCATGTTTTTACAAGTTACATAAACTAGACGTGTACCCGTGCATAGCGACGAAATTTTATAACGGCATATAATTATAATTGAAATATTGTGATTAAGTGTTTCGTGTAACGTTATTGAAATATGAACCGGGATTGAGATATATAGTGTTTCGTGTAAATGTATATCCAAAAGAAGATGGGCCATTCACCTATTTTTTTTCAATAATCGTTCTCTAAACCTAATCTCTCGATTAGGGTTTTGATTCAATTGATTCCCTTGGCTTTTTTTCATTTTGTTCAATTCGATATGTCGTTCCAACGATCGAGGGGAGGATCATGTGATCCACATCTCAAAATCAATCTTTGTTACTAACTTCCCAGAAGACTACGGATCTCGTAATTTGTGGAAGGTGTGTGAGGGCTATGGGAAGGTGGTCGATGTTTATATTCCCAATCGTCGGTATAAATCAGGTAAACATTTTGCTTTTGTTAGGTTCATTCGGGTTGAGAACGTTGATCGGTTGGTAGGAAATCTTTGCACTATTTGGATAGGGCGTTTTCACCTTCAGGCGAATGTAGTTCGGTATGAACGCGCGAGTAAAAATATTAAATCTACGGGCAATCCTGCTTCCAAGGTACAAGGTAACATGGGATCTTACGCCACGGCTGTGCGTGGTACTGTTCCATTGACTGTTCCGCGTGTTCCTGTCCTTTCTACCTCGGCATTGGTACTCGATGAGTCTTGTGTTATCAGTCGTGATTTGGCCTGTCATGTTATGGGGAAAGTGAAAGATATTGAGTCTATTCCTAACTTACGGACTCTCTTATCTAAGGAAGGTTTTCCTAAGGTTAAACTGTCTTACCTTGGCGGGTTATGGGTTATGATCGAATTGGAAAACGAGGCTTCTAAAAGAAGCTTGTTGGATCACGTTGGGGTGAAGTCATGGTTCCATATTATGCAGGAAGCCACCCAGGATTTCGTTAGTGAAGAGCGTGTGGTTTGGGTGGATATCGAAGGAGTTCCCCTTAATATGTGGTCACGGGAGACGTTTTTGAAAATTGGGAGTAAATGGGGTAGTGCGTTGGACATTGAAGACAATTCTGGGTCTTCGTTTGCACGTAAGCGGATATGTGTGCTAACTAAAGAACCGGACTCCATTTTGGAAAAATTCAAGGTAATTTATAAAGGTAAGGTATCGATGGTCCGTGCGAAAGAACTATTTACTTGGACTCCAATTTTCTTGGAGCCGCAAGAGATGGTATATACTTCAGACGGTGATTCTGTCCAAGGCGATAAATCTAAATCAGCTGATGCTCAATTAAGTGATGGGGAGTCTGATGAGGAGAGTGATGTTGATGGTGTTTCAGAAACGGTATTTGGTGAAAACTCTTCCTCTCATCATGTTTCGGGTAGAGAAAAGGACATTCAACAATCTGAGGATCCATTTTGTTTGTATGATCTATTGAAAAAACATCCCGTTGGCGGTAACCGCGCTGAAAGCCCTTCCTTGTCACACCCCCTGGATTTACGCCAGATGTCTCGGAGGTTCATAAAGATGGGGGTCGAGAAGACGATACTATTGCCAATGATGTGGAAAAGGAGAAAACGCCTTCTGTTCACGCTAATGATGTTCGGTGTAAAGAGGAAAGGCTCGGTTCTTTGTTCAATCCTCTAGGCGCGAGATTGTTCAACAAATTCATTAAGTCTTCGGGCCTTGTGGAAGTTAAGCTGGAAGGTTATTCTTTCACATGGCCACATCCTTCGGCTTCCAAAATGAGTAAATTGGACCGGTTTTTGGTCACGGAAGGTATGCTTTCGGTTTTTCCTTCTATGTCAGTGATCTGTCTTGATCGCCATTTATCGGATCATCGTCCTATTCTTTTACATGAGGTATACACGGATTATGGTCCGACTCCTTTCCGTTTTTATCTTTCATGGTTTCGGCTGAATGGGTTCGATGACATGGTGAAACAGGCTTGGCAATCTTTTTCTCATTCGGATTCTAACGGTATGATTCGATTTAAAAAAAAGCTGCAGGCTCTTAAGCCTATCATTCGGTGTTGGGTCAAGGACGGGAAATCTCAACAGTTTGGTGCCAAAAACGATATTGTTCGGGAATTGGGAGATATAGATAAAATTCTGGATCATGGCAACGCTTCCGATACTGTTCTTCTTAAGAGAATGGAGTTGATGCGTCAACTTTATAACCTTAATCAGGTGGTTTCTCGGGATGCTGCTCAGAAATCTAAAATTAAATGGGCTATAGAGGGGGACGAAAACTCAAAATTCTTTCATGGGATTATTAATAAGAAGAGATCGTATCTTTCGATTCGGGGCGTGTTTGTTGATGGCATTTGGTGTACAGATCCAGTAAAAGTGAAAGATACTTTCAAAGATCACTTTCAAGCTCGGTTTGAACAACCTTCTCCCAATCGTTTTAAGCTGAGTTCTCCCTTCACTAAACGGCTATCTCCTGATCAGGTAGTTGATATGGATAGTAATGTTTCTCCGAACGAAATTCGTAGGGCTGTCTGGGATTGTGGTGATAATAAGTCCCCGGGTCCGGACGGATTTTCGTTTGAATTTTTTCGGAAGTACTGGAGTTTTATTGGTCCAGACTTCTGTTGTGCGGTCGAACATTTTTTTGAGCATGGATCGTTCTCGAAGGGGTGTAATTCGTCTTTCATTGCTTTGATTCCTAAAGTTTCGGATGCTAAATTTGTGTCAGATTTTAGACCAATCAGTTTGATCGGTTGTGTGTACAAGGTAGTTACGAAGATTCTTGCTAATCGGTTGGCTTCTATTATCTCTGACCTTGTTTCTGATACTCAATCGGCGTTTGTTGCTAAGAGGAATATTTTAGATGGCCCGTTCATATTAAATGAGTTACTTAGTTGGTGCAAGAAGTCTAAGAAACAGGCGATGTTTTTTAAAGTTGATTTCGCCAAGGCGTATGATTCCGTCCGTTGGGATTATCTTTTAGATGTTTTGCATGCTTTTGGGTTTGGGCCGAAGTGGTGTAGATGGATCCGGGGTACTTTTTCTTCCGCGAAGGCTTCGGTCCTGGTGAATGGGAGCCCAACGTCCGAGTTCTCGTTTTGGCGAGGATTAAAACAAGGAGATCCGTTGTCCCCTTTTCTTTTTATTTTAATTATGGAATCGCTACACATATCCTTTTCCCGAGCCTCTTCTGACGGGTTCTTTAAAGGTATTCAAATAAAGGGATCGATCACTATTTCGCATCTTTTTTATGCTGACGACGCAATGTTTATAGGAGAATGGTCCGATTCTAATTTGAAGAATGTGGTCAAAATTCTTAATTGTTTCTATTATGCGTCGGGTTTGAAAATTAATATAGACAAGAGTCAACTGTTGGGCGTTGGGGTGCCTAGGTCTACTGTAGCTCAGGCAGCGGTTGAGATTGGATGTATGGTCTTGAACCATCAGTTTCGGTACCTCGGTGTTATGGTAGGGGAACCGATGTCCAGGAGGTCGGCTTGGGATGATACGGTTAATAAGATTCGGTCTCGTCTTTCTAATTGGAAGGTGAAAACGTTGTCTATTGGAGGAAGGTTGACTCTTTTGAAATCAGTGCTTGGTGCCTCTCCTTTGTACTATATGTCGATTTTTAAGACTCCCAAAGGTGTGCTGAAGGAAATGGAAGCTATTAGAAGTAAGTTTTTTAACGGTGCGGACACTTCGGAGAGAAAGATCACGTGGATTGCATGGCAGAAAGCTTTAGCGTCTAAGATTCATGGAGGTTTGGGTATTTCCAGTTTTTATGCTCTAAATCGTGCTCTCCTTCTCAAGTGGGTATGGCGCTTTATCTCTCATGATGGCTCCCTTTGGTCTAAGGTTATTCAGGCTATATACGGTGCGAGTTTCGAGTTGCATTCGAGTAAACAGGTGTCTCTTTGGTGTTCCATTCTCCGCGAAGTTCAATCGTTGAAAGCCAAAGGTTTCGATTTCATATCTCATTGTAAGAAGCGGGTAGGGGATGGCCTTTCTACTCGATTCTGGCTCGATATCTGGGTGTCTGAAATTCCCCTAAGTGAGAGGTTCCCTCGTTTGTTTATGTTAGATGTGGAGAAAGAGGTTTCGGTCGCAGCCAAATTAGGTTCTGTTTCTATCGACGTCTCTTTTAGGAGGGGTGTGCGTGATGGAGTCGAACGTCAACAATGGGACGATCTGCAATCTTTAATGCAGTCTGTTTTTCTTTCGTCTTCGGGTGATAGATGGATATGTGATTTATCTGGAGATGGGGAATTTCGGGTCAAAGAGGTGCGTAATTTTATTGATGATTTGTTTCTTCCTTCACATCCGGAGGTCACGAGATGGGTCAAGTGCATCCCAAAGAAGATTAACATTTTTGTTTGGCGAGCGCGTCGAGATTGTCTTCCTACTAGACAAAATCTGATTCGTAGAGGAGTTGTGCTGGAGTCTGATGTTTGTCCGCTATGTGAGGACTCGGTGGAGGAGTCTCAGCATGTCTTCTTCCAGTGCTCCATTGCTCAATGTGTCATTTATAGGATTTGTCGTTGGTGGGATTTGGATGGGCAGAACTTGGCGTCGTTTTCGGATTGGCAAGCGTGGTTTCTTTCCATTCGGCTTCCCTCTAAAACAAAGATGTTGTTGGAAGGTGTGTTTTATGTTGCTTGGTGGTACATCTGGGGGTTCCGTAACCGGAGTGTTTTTGATGAGTCCCCTCCGAGACGCTCGGTGATCTTTGATGATATAGTGTCTCTCTCTTTTAATTGGTGTTCTAGTAGATGTTATATGGCTTTATCGTGGGAT
Source organism: Tanacetum coccineum (assembly GCA_026074375.1). Classification (NCBI taxonomy): domain Eukaryota; kingdom Viridiplantae; phylum Streptophyta; class Magnoliopsida; order Asterales; family Asteraceae; genus Tanacetum; species Tanacetum coccineum. The sequence goes on along the minus strand of BQNB010082244.1, from coordinate 16,011 downwards.
AGTTGGCTTAAAAACCCTCACTTGATTTCTTTGTAATGTTTTAGTTTCTAGCTCCTTGCTAGTTTTCTATAAAAGTTGCCGTTCTAAAAAAAAGTTGAATATATGCTATGTAGCTTTTCTATAGATGATAATTGTCTAATCCGGCACTAAAGAATGCTAATTTTTTTTTATTAGTAATAATCAACGTCCTAAAAAAGTTATACCATGAAAAACTATCAATGAGAATAAAAAACAGTGACTAATAGATTTCACACTTATCTAGATATTAACTTTTAAAATATTATGATTTGAGAAACGAATTATTTTGCATACTAGTTTCTCTTTACATATTAAGGGACAAATCTAGACCATCAATTTCATTAGATTAAAAAGACAAGATTTAAGATTAAAAAAACATGGAGGGACCAAAAGTGTAAATTTACAAAAACTCACACTAATCACTCCCTCATTATTTGTAGAGTTGGAAAATCTTGCCCAAATTGCAATTAATTACCTTTTTTGACATTTTGTATGTTTTTTTTTTTCGTTTTTCGTTTTTTTACCTTTTTACGTTCTTATACGTTTTTGTATATTTTCATACGTTTTTGTTCGCTTTCGAACATTTTCGTACGCTTTCGCGTATTATCGTCTGTTTTTGCAAGTTTTCACGCGTTTTCGTTCTTTTATGGACATTCCCGCATGTTTTCTTATGTTATCGCACTAGTTCTTACGTTTTCGCATGTTTTCGTCCGTTTTCGCGTGTTTTTGTCTATTTTTAGACGTTCTCGCACGTATTCTTATGTTCTCGCACGATGTCATACGTTTTCTTTTGTTTTCACACATTTTCTTATGTTTTAATACGTTTTCGCACTCTTTGGTCCGCATTCGCGCGTTTTCGTCCGCGTTCGCGCGTTTTCTTAACCTTTCGTGCGTTTTCGCCAGCTTTCGGGCATTTTCGCCAGCTTTCGCGCATTTTCGTCCGTGTTCAGACACATTTGGCCGTTTTAAGACGTTTTTGGCAGTTATCAATCGGTTGCTTTTGCTTTCATACGTTATCTATCAATGATATTATACCAAAAACCCTAAACCCTTAACCACTAAACCCTAAACCCTTAACCACTAGGTCGCGCGTTTTCGTTCGCTTTCGCGCGGTTTCTTAAGCTTTCGCGCATTTTTGCCATCTTTCACACGTTTTTGTCCGTGTTCAGACGTATTTTGCCGTTTTGAGACATTTTTGGCAGTTATCAATCGGTTGCTTCTGTTTTCATACGTTATCTATCAACAATATTATACCAAAAACCATAAACCCCTAACCACTAAACACTAAACCCTTAACCACTAGGTATAATATCACAAGTGACATGTACATAAACTTTAAGATCTATAACAAAAATCCTAAACCCCTAACTACTAAGTATAATATCATAAGTGATATATACATAAACTTTAAATCTATACCAAAAACCCTAAACCCCTAACCACTAAAACATATACCAAAAACTCTAAACCACTAACCACTAGATATAATCAAACAAATGTGATGTATAAATTAAACTTTAAAATCTATACAAAAACATTTAACCCCTAACCGGTAAACCCTATACAAAAAACCTCATTAACCATTATACCACTACGTATTAATATCATAAGTGATGTATACATTAAACTTTAAATAACTATACCAAAAACCCTAAAAAACCCTAAACAATAAACCCTATACCAAAAACCTTAACAAACTAACTTACTAACGCTTTATACCAAAACCTTACAGCACTAACCGCTAAACACGTAACCAAAAACCATAACCCCCTCCCTAACCACTATAACCTTTTATCAACAAACCCTAAACCACTTTAACCACTTAACCCCTATTCCAAAAACCAATAAAACCCTTACCACTAAACCCTATACCAAAACCTTAAAACCCATAACCATAGGTCATAATATCACAAGTGATATTATACATTAACTTCAATAATATTTACTAAAAAAACCCTAAACTTAACCACCAAACTTTTTACAAAAAACTCTAAACCCCTAACCACTAAGATAATAATATCACAAGTGATATATAATAAAATTATAAAAATCTATACCAAAAATCCTATACCTCAAACCACTAAACCTTATACCATAAACATAAACCCTCTAACCATAGGTATTAATATCACAAGTGTTATATACATTAAACTTTTAAAATTATACCCAAAAAACCTTAAACCAGTAAACCATTAAACCATTACCTAAAACCATAAACCTTAAAACCCTAACACTTGTTATATTTTCTCAAGTGAATGTATACATAAAATTATAAACCTATACCATATAACCCTAAACACATAACCACTATAGCTCATACCGGAAACAACCATAATCCCATAACCACTAGGTATAATATCACAAATGATGTGTACATAAACCACTAAATCCTACCAACAACTCTAAACACATAAACTACCTAAAAACACTAAACCACTAACCGTTTTTTAAACCCTTTTACTAAAACCCCTAAACCCACTGACCAATAATACTATATACCAACAACCCTAAACCCCTTACCACTTAGATTATAATATCAAATGTAATATATATGTATATTCTAAAATCCTATATCGAAAACCCTAAACCCTAACATTAAAACTGTATACCAAAAACCTTTAAACCCCTAACCACTAGGTATAATATCACAAGTGATAAATATATAAACTTTAAAACCTATACAAAAAACCTTAAACCCCTAACCACTAAACCACATACCAAAAAACCCTAATCCTATAACCACTAAACTATATACACAAAAACACTAAACCCGTTACTATTAAACCCTAAACACCTAACCATTAATACCCTATACTTAAAATTCTAAACACCTAACCACTAAACATTATACCATAAACCCTAAACCTTCTCCATAACCACTAAAACCTATACCAAAACCCCTAAACCCCTCACTAAACCTTATACCAAAAACCATAAACCCCTAACCCCCCCCCTACTAGGTTATTATTATCACAAATGAAATATACATAGAACCTTTAAATCCTATACCACAAAATCCTAAACCCATAACCATAACCCTAAATCCCTAACACTAATATCACAAAATCTGATATATACATTTTAACTTTATATTATATACCAAAAATCCTAAACCGCTAACCATTAAACCCTATACTAAAACCCTAAATACCTAACCACCAGGTATAATATCATAAGTGATATATACATAAACTTTAAAATCTATACCAAAAACCCTAAATCCTATACCAAAAATCCTAAACTCTATACCAAAAATCCTAAACCCCTAACCACTATGTAATAATATCAACAGTGATTATACTAAACCTTATACCAAAAAACCTAAACCCTTTAACCACTAAACACTTTACAAAAAATCTAAACATTCTATCAAATAAGCCATTTACAAAAACCCTAAACACCTAATACTAAAACATATGCAATAAAACCCTAAAACCCTATCCCTAACCACTTAATCTCCTATACCAAAAACTAAGAAAGTAATATATTTAATTATTATGTTAATATTTTAATAATTAATAAAGAAATAGGAAGAAAGGACGTCAACTAGAAATGCAAAGAGAAAGAGAGAAATAATGTATTATATCATTTGGACCCACTGAATAGTTAAATCCAGGGTACACTCGTGGGGTTTACACATGCCTAAAAATTTGACAACCATCCCCAAATTTTAAAGCCGGTATTTTAAACAAACAACTAATTTTGTCCTTCATCCCCAAAACCCACATGCAGCCCCACCAACCAAATGCACCATAAACTCTATACCAATACCTTTATAAAGTAAGATTCACCCATGGCTTAACATTTATTACACCTGACATTGTAGTATCACCAGTGATAAATAAATAATAATAATATCTCATGTGATAAAGTATTATAATGTGATATTAATCATGGTATTCCACATATAATTAATATCACATGTGATAAAACAATATAATGTGGCACTAACTGTAGTTATTTTTGAAATTCGTAACATGTAATCAAAGGTATGTATCATTGTGATATTATACTGTTAGTAGGATTAAAAGGGTTAAACATAGTTTTGTGAAAAAATAGTGTTTTAATTTAATTTTCACAAATTATGTTTGATATATGGTTAGAATGGTAAAGATGTTTATTTTTTAATGTCAAACATGATGAACCATTTAATGTTTTACATAAATACTTACGCTCATTTCATGACATCATGTTGGGTATTCGAACATACAAATATGTTATATCACATGTGATACTTCAAGTAGGTTTGATGATAAAAAATAAAATTCTTTGATATTCACCAACTTCTATAAATAAACTGTTTTGATTTGGAGGTCCAAAAATTATGTATGATAAATGGTTGAAAAGCTAAGGATATATACTTTTCAATGCCAAAAACGATGAGTTAGTTGAAGTTTTACACAAATATTTATACTTGTTTTACGAAAGCATGTGAAGTGTTCTAACTTACAGATTAGTGTAATATCACACGTGATATATTAAACAAAATACTACACCGAGAAAAAACAAAAAAAAGTTTGTCGAAAGTATATATGAAAGTGCCCCTCTATTGAAAGATAATTTAATGTTCGTCACGATAGTGTAATTTATGTATCTTAACGTTTTGTGATTTTTGCGATATATAATTTTTAAAAATAAAGGTGAAAGTGTGTTTTAATTAAAATACAAAAAAGTAAGAAGGGGTGGTGGATGTTTTTTAAGGTTTAATCTTATTTATTAAATAAAATTAAATCTTAGATTAATCCCCATCATTAGATCAAACTCAAATGGATGATGAAGATTTGTCCTTTGGTATGTGAGGAGCAGAGAGGGCTCGGATGGGTGTGTGCAATAGGTGTCGTTGCACAAGGCCTCTATTTAAAAAGGGCCACATTTTTATTAGTTTTACATATAAATACGTATAATATATTAAAATGGCATGATTTAATTGATTATCCATAATCAAACGATTTAATTGATCCTTGTATCGATTATATCGATTAACTCTTCAGATCTAAATAAATTCTTCAGATCCAAATAATTTTTTTTT
>BQNB010082243.1:0-29385 GCA_026074375.1 Tanacetum coccineum | reverse complement strand
ACACTTTTACTTCACTTTAAACACCATATGGTCACACTTGTTAACACTTTTGGTCACTTTATGCTTAATTGTATGTGACTAAATATACAAAAAACATGCTTTGTGTGCTTGTAGAGTGTTTACGGTCACACTTATTAACACTTTTGGTCACTATTTTTTAATGGATACGGACACTAACTCAAAAATGTGACCATAAACACCCTACGGTCGCGCGACCTTTTGTCACACACATTCGAAAATGCATTTGTGACTATATGTATATCGTCAAGCTTTTTTGGTGTAGCCAAATCCACTTTTTGTACGAGTGAAAACATAAGGTTTCCATCCATGTATTAAATTATATCAAGTGAAATATGTCATTTAAGACTTGCTTCAATGATATATTGCATTGTGTTGGACTTAATCACCGCATATGTTCATTTCAATAAACATTTATTCCAAGGTCTTTTGTTTTATTTCCTAAATTCCCAAGTGAAGTTTCATTCCAATCTCAAGGATTAACATCTAGCTTCGATGGAATGATGCTTTCAATATGTTACACAACATATGAACTTAAAGAAAAAACATAGTGCTCCCACTTGATGTCAGGTATACTCAGGAGTTATCTTAATTTAATCAAAAATCATATTGTATATAAACTTAAGATTTCAGCTCCTAGATGCATGATCCAATCCACACTTGGATTTTATTATCTTGTATACTTTATAAAGATTATTCGAGCTCATAACCCTTTTTGATTACACACCGTCCTCGCAAAGGTAATCATAAAGTAAAGAGTAATAAAACTTAATTGCCATATTCTAAAAATAGACTCATAACCCTTTTGATTACGCACCGTCCTCGCAAAGGTAATCATTAAGGAAAGAGTTATGAACCTTAATTTGACATATTTCAGATTCAAGAAAATATGATGACAATTAGTTATCTTTATATAATTAATGCGTGTAGAAAAGAAAATTTAATCACAGTCAGTTGCTTGAGTATGATTAAAACTCTTATCTTTAGTCAGGCATTAATATGTATACAATTTTTCCCTTATGAGCCTTTATTCAAAAGAAACTCATTCTAACCTCACAGTTTAACTGTTTGGTGAAAGATCAATCAAGCTCAAAACATTGATTGTCTTTTAAAGACTGCATCTTTTCATTCATAGTTCTAAGACGTTTATCAGATTCAAGATATGATCATTCATATTACTAGTTAGCAGGTTTATAATGACCCTCTAACTTATATTCTTCAGCATTGATATTAAAATATCACTCCATTGGTGAGGCATCCTTGTGGATTTATGAATGAGAGTTACATTATACTTTGGTTTGACATTTTCATGTTAAACCTTAGTATGACATCAGCAAGTGAATTCAGAAGGTTATGTATTTTGTTCTTGAATATCTTCAAGATCTATAGATGCTCCCACTTACTTTTGTAAGTAGAGATAATTTTCCAATTACTTAGTACTTAAGCAACAATGAATTGTTCTTAATTGGGAAACGCAAAACATATTTTAAAGTTCTCATCTTGCTTGTTGAATTATATGATTCATAAGTATATTAACATTTCATAACTTTAATCATGACATATGGGATTAATTCCTAATCCACTTAATAGATAATATCTTGAATACCTTCTAGGTTGAAACTATATTGAGTGTATCCATGACACACGCAATTTTCTAACCTTGATCGATTTTTGGAGGTAGAGCAATTGAAGTTATCAGAAATCAACAATACGAATATAGTTTCGTATTCAACACATATAGACATACCATGATAGTGTGGGTATTCCTATTGAGTATTGGGAATTGTGAGTACTCATCTAGTATTCCTTAGATAACTTAATTCTCTATGGATCAAATACTTGTTGATTGGGTCGAGCCAAATTGAATACAAAGTATTTTAAAACCAAGTGCATGCTATAACATATATATCTTTGAATAGTACAATAACTCTATATTCATGTGTTTCAAGAAAACAGAACATGTTAAGTATACGTTATGAGTCTTTGAATAATTCAAGGACCTTATGTTAACTCTATGTTCATGTGTTTCAAGAAAACAGAACATGTCAAGTTATACATTACTAGTCTCTGAATAATTTCAAGGACATCATGTAATGTGATAACAAGAGACAAACAATGTTAATATATACTTTATGTATAAGTCATTGACAATTCAAGGGACTTTATAATTATGTCTTTAAAAGAACATATTTCTACTAACTAAAGTAATTATGAAACAAACTCTTGAGTTCAGTAGTAATTTCAAGTTAATTTCATACTTCAATAATTATGTTTATATAATCGATCTCTTAATTTTATTGGACTAAATCATATAGTCTATTAGTTGAAGTATCTTTATTTTATATCTTGACTTTTATATGTTTTTAATAGGGCAACAAACATCTTGTGTGTTTTCATAGTTCCTAGCAGATTTATTTAATGGGGGCGGGTTTAAAAAAACCTTTACCTTCGGTCAAAAAGAAACCAAAGTAATATATTGTTATATGATGTTCCTTGCACACATTTAGGAATTTCCCATTGTGTACGGTACAAACATTTCCTAAAGTAAAACCAATCCATATGACAAGCGTTTCGATCGTTTAACAATATGATAGTGATCATATAATATTTCATGTAGATTCAAACCATAATGTTGAATAAGGAATTGTGGATTATTATTCTATAGATAATATTTCAGGAAAGCGACATCGGAAAGGCAACGTGTTATCTATAAAATAAAATGCAATCTTCCTTTAGACAATGGTTGTTCATATTCGGAAAGTAATATATTATTTCAAAGCAAGCTAGAAATAATATGGGAAACTTACAAAGAAATGAATCTTGTAGCTCCCACTGAATTTGACAACCTCACATGAATGTCATTTCAATAATAAAACGCAAAGCTCCCACTAGATTTGTCAACATTGTAAGTGTTACATCACCAGTAGAAAGCAAATAGCGATTTATTTACTTTCCTACTCTTGGAATGCCTACAAGTAGCAATGTACTTAGGTATTGCACAGAGCATATGAATTTCTACTTATGTAGATGAGGGACTAGCCATCATGTATTCATTAAAATGAGTATTTAGCATGCATTTCCTACTTAATCTCTCTGTCTAACCACAAGCGGGGTTTAGCAATATAAGGAATGAAATGAGTCAAAGAAATACCTAGAAGACCTAACTAATAAATTTTCTTTACTCATTGCAGGTTAAACTCATACAGTGTGATAAGTGCAAGATGTTATTACTTTGTAGCTATAGACACAATGTTTTAGTTACCAAATTTATTTCACCTTTCAAGGATTTCAAAACCGGAAAAAGGGTAATGAAAGATTGAAAGTGAGTTTAAATACAATTGATGAAAATTCAGTTATAACCCTATCTGATTCTTGTCAACCAATGAGAAGAGATAGGAGTAAGTCTCACACTTTTTACCAGAAAAGAGACTATGTTTGTCTTTTATGAGAAAACAAACTCACGTTTACGAATTATGTTGCAATAACACAATTAACCAGAACATAGAAAGTTCAATTTAGTATTTTCGATAATTAAATTCTTAAAAGAATTAACTACCCAATTAATTACTAATAAGACTAAGATCCAACTTGACCTCCCACATATTACTAGAGGTCTGACCAGTGAGTAAAAAGTAGGGCAAGAGGTAAGCGGCGAGCGTTAATTGCATTGTTAATGCAACTCTTAGATTTATGAGACACGTGACTTTAGTAACTCATATAGTAAGGTCATGTACATGTTTTTGTCTCATCTTATGCCTCGGGTCTGAGGTCTGACCAGGTAACTCGATTTAAGTTGACCAAAAGAGAACGTGCAAAAATTAACAAAGGTCTGACCAACAGAAAAAAATTCGCAAGGGTGGTAAGGGCCCTGAGGGTCCTGTCCAGAGAAGACAATTCCAAATGCACGTGTTCTTCATTGGCTGGAATAGACTTAAACTTCATTTAGGGTAATACACTTTAATGTGACAAAATCATGTTCAAGAAAGTTGCTAAACAACTTGTTGCACAAAGTTAAGAAAATATTTTGTTAACTTTTTGGTATAGTTTCATTTGGCAAATGTTCTCGGTAGCTCATTTTGAAGACAAGAAGGCAGAGAAACAGGTCAGCGCGAAGCGCATTTATATACCTGACCTTTAATTTGGTGGAATTTTACTTAAACTTAAAACTCTCTTATAGTATTGTTCATAATAGGTGTGTCGTACTTCCAATTGATATGATGCTATGTGTATGTTAAGAAAACCCTATTTTGGTTAACATTAGTTTTATTGTTGCCAATATGGTGGGATTACAAATTGGATAACCCTATATTATACTCCTACGTGGTACCGAAGACAAGTAATTCAATATTCCTTCATATTGCCGAAACATGTAGTGGGACGGAGAAAATTAAAAGATCAATTAACCCCTTATTGCGCATGTAAAACTAAAAGCTCACAAGAAATTCAATTTCCATAGTTTTAATGTCCGTATTAATTTGTCCAAAAACCCCGGTTTCGAAATAACACATAACAAGTCACAAGGAGTATGCTTAATATAGACATGTTTAATGTACCTTTCTTATAGTTATTTATTAAGTTGGTTTTAGAGTTTCATAAGTATATTTTGTAAAAATATTGACTGACACATCGGCATATCACATATAAGCAATTAAAACAGACATAAAATTAGAGTAAAATTGAAGACAAACTCTTATGTAGAAAGCAGTAATCACATAATGCCTCGAGTTCTCAAAAGAGTCTTCCCCAATTGGAGAACCATAAGACTCTCACTAGGTTTTCTGCTAAAGTGCCTAGATCGCCACATCCATCATATAGCATGATTGCGTAAGTCTTAAGGCCGAGATAAAACAAGAATAGAATAACATGGCAGCTTAATTAACCTTTAATTTTAATCTATTATCTTTTTATCAAGTTACATTTGTGTTGATTCTAGGTGTTTATTCATTATTTATGGCAAGGATTGCATGTCATTGCCATAATTTTCTAATAAAACAATAAATAAACTAGATTTCATGCAGCCCTAGCGTGTTTAATTATGTGTGTAACCCATAATACACCAAACGAGTTGGCTCATGATGCCACTGTTGGAATTTAAATAAACTGTTAACAATTAACAACCACGAGTACGCAGCGGATATGGATCAAGTAAGGTGAATATGATTAACACACATAATAAATAAACATAAAGGGTAATAGAAATCTAACCTCTTGAAGAATCAAATGCAATGAAACTAAGTGGATAAGTTTCCACCTCTACGGTTGCTCACACAACACGTCTAACAAATACGCCAAGATGCTAGTCTTTGCTTCACGTGTCTCAAACACCAAGTGTTACTTTTGTTTCTTGAACCGAATATCTCAAACAACCCGGGTTTAATACTTGTTCTAGAATTCCGATCAAAATACCAAGTGGTATAAGTTTGGATTTGTTCCTAAAAACTGCCAAAAAAATAACCCAAAAAAAAAAAATGACTAACCCCACTAATAGGTATGAACCTTTAGGTCAGTTGTACTGAATCGACGCCCCTCACCCTGTGGACTGTTGAGTACATTATTTGTAAACAGATATAGAACTTTTCTCATATTGCTCATATTGTCGATCAATGAAATAAAAGGAAAAGGAAACTCTTTGCTTAATAATCATGTTTGGTGAATTATTTACTCCACATTCCATTGCATCGCCCTTGATTATACATGTGTATGATTTAAATCTCGTGTTGACTTTTGATGAGGAAAATGCATGTTTTTGGTTTTTGTGAGTAGGGTTTAGGGTTTTCGGTTTCGGAAATTAGAATGGTTCGTGTCTCCGGGACCCTATAACAATAGCACCTAAGAGGTGTTTATTTAGTGCACAAAAACCCTTATACAATAACTTTTTGTTCCTTACTCCAAGTTATTGTTCTAGACAATCCTACACTTTCCAAAACTGACACTTTAGGTCCTTTTCTTTTTTATTTAACGGATATATAAAGTTAGTTAAGCGTCTAACGAAAACTAACGACCGTTTAAATATATTTTGTGAAACATATTATATAATTATAAATCATCTAAAAGTTATTTGTATTACATTCACATAATAAACGCAATCTTCGGATCTTACGTGTGTGCCCCCAATAGCTCACACATTTCTAGTTTCGTCACACGGCTAGTACAACTACCACATTCCAAAAAGGTCATTCTAGAATGAATTAACAAAACACTTGAGTAAATTACTGGGCATCTTTCAGACCATCTTCAGCAAAAATGCTCTAAGTGTGCCTATCATATTTATTTAACACATTGTCACAATAACAATAGAGAAAAATCAAAGTCTATGAGGTTAGACTCTAATGTTCATTGTCGTATAAATGCAATGTATAAAGGCGTTCACCTCTGATGTGAAACACAAGGGATGATAGAAGTGGCTAAAAGTGGAAGTAATAATTGATTAAGTTAATTAATCTCCCCCCCCCTGTTCAATTTCATAATACAGTAACGGGTGGAGTGGAATGAGTTATTAAGTACTCAGTATAAAACTATCAAGTTTTGTTGATTTGCGATTTCCCTTCGGCATAATTTCTTTTGTGATGTTTCAAAAAGCCCTAAAGTGAATGTAGATATGATTTAAAGATATACAAAATCACCTTTGGAAACGTATAAAGGTTCATGCTCTCATTTAGCAACGTGATATCAAATATATTACGGTGGTATACCTACCAACTTGGATATAGGTGTGGTGTGATGTTAACCGTGAATATATAAGGAAGATTTCTTACGCGTGCACCCTCAACACCATCTTTTAATTTTCATTCCCCCCCCCCCCCAAAAACACACCCATCCCCCCCCTCCCACTTTTTTTCAATATTTAGGCTTTAATGGATGTCTCTATAAACAATGACTTTGGTGGTTTCTGGTTTCTCTTTTATGTTTCAACTTCAGTACTTCTCCAAAGACGTTTATAATCCTAAATAGTACTGCAATAAGTAAAAAACAATATGATCTACCTAATACAGTTCTTAATCCAAAACATTACGCAGAATGTGGTTTTGCACTTCTAATCAAGTCGGGTACTCATGCAGAGAGAAGTAACAATTGTGTAATTAAATTAGATAGTACAGCTTCAACGGCATGAATCTCTATAAACGATGCTAATTAAATTGGTGAGCAAAATACATTGTATTTAAAGACAGTATAAAACTTATGTAACATAGTGAGTATGAATTTAAAGATAAGAAATGTAACATATCTCAAGCGTCGCGCAAACACCATATCTGAAAACCTGTAGCTCGTTCCTCAACTTGGAACCTGAGATTTGCAAACATCTTTTTAAAGTGCAGTAATATATTAAACACTGTGAAATCATGCATAATTAATCAAATAGACATATATAGTTACTAATAGGCATGGACATGTCATAATAATGTCCTCTTTATCTCATTTGTGATATCTTATCAGATGGTATAGAAACAAAAGAAAAAAAATACCTAACCCTCAAATAACTCATCTTGCTTGTCATCATATTCTTGGTATAATGTTCAATCTTATTTGCCAAAATAAATGATTAGTTTGATAGGTGAACTGCTATGTGAAATTTCATGGTGAAATTTTAGATACTTAACGGTCTACATTTTATTGACTTTGGGTATCAACACAAGTATTGGGTAGATACCAAACCTTTTTGTCAACTTCTCTGGTAAGGTAGTAACCAACGCACAGGTACTGGGTAGAGAAGTTCTAACAATCTTAGATTTGAAGACAAAGGTAGAAGCAGCTCAATGAAAAATTGTGATAAATATGTGCATTTGCTACATCCTTGCCTGAAAAGACCAATTCAATCACTATTATGTGTGTTCTTTCTACAATAGGGAGAATGTGAATGGCTTAAGTGAAATGAATAAGCTGACAAAGAGCATAATTTCCAATCAAAACACTCTAGTGACAAATTCCATTGATTGTTTATAAGAAGACTATATAAAACATTTTGTGCCACTTTGTCCAAAAATCATTTATTAAATTTAGATAACATTAATATTAAGTACATGAGGGTCCAATTTACTAAAAAAATCCATGACATAAGCTTGCATTTGCGTCCGATGCACTTGCAATGTCTACTATCTAATTTAAGCAGACCTATGTCAGATTATGGTCACTATACAAAACCACTAAAAGTTCCCCGAATGTTAATTTTAATTCTTTTTATAAAGAAATTACTCACTAATCTAAGCACTTCATCACCCCTATTGTTGAATGTGTTTTATGCTTTCTCCAAGTGGTAGTTAATAAATAAAATAATTATGTATATTGTTTACTTGCAACAAAACTCATTTAGCAATATATAATAATCGGTTGGTTAAGGACTGCAAGGAACTCCAACAGAGAAAACTCACTGGCACATTCAGCAACATATGATGAAAACATGTAACCCCCTTATTATTACCAAGCAATTAAATTTACCAATAAGTGAGCTGTTTGCAGCAACAAAAGCATGATAACCAATCCGCACTTGATTTGGGATCTTGACTCAACAAACTCGTTTATTAGCAAATAGCTTTTGCATAATGGGAAAATCCGTTTTGCCGATTCCTGAAATTTATTGACAAATTCAGTTTTCAAAAGTGAAACAGTTGCATCAATCACAGTTGCATCAATCTACAGATATGCACACAAATAAGAGGGAAATGCATATATGCTCCTTGTGGTTTGCAAAAATTGCAGACTTGCTCCCCAACTTCACGAAAGTGCAGGCGGCCTCCCCAGATTGAAACTTCCATTGCACTCGTGCTCCCTGACAGGGACCATTTATGCAACACTTTTGTTTTACTTTTGTGCAGAAATGGTCCCTGTCAGGGAGCACGAGTGTAATGAAAGTTTCAATCTGGGGAGGCCGCCAGCACTTTCGTGAAGTTGGGGAGTAAGTCTGCAATTTTTGCAAACCACAGGGAGAACCACAGGGAGCATATTTGCATTTTTCTCACACAAATAAATACACAAACTATATACTACCATAAACTTTCAGAAGATGCAGCTTATTATCAAAATCAATAACAATCCAATCAGGCTTTGAACGAAACCACTGAACCTGATTAATCTCAGCCCCATTCGTATACATCGACAAAGGATCAATCCCAAACCTTATTGACCCAACTGGCCAGCAGGCAACTTCCCCATACATTTTTCATTTTTCAACGCCTGCGATTCCATAACCACAAATTAAAATAAATATCAATCAATATTTGTGTCAAATATAATTCATTTATCAAATTGGAGAATATCACGTTTGAGCATATCGTGTTATGACTTAAGTGAACCAACTTTAGGGCGATATTCATTGCAATATGCTTCTATTTATCACGTAAGATGCATATATTATAAGTTGTTGCCCTTTTTAACAGATTAATAATTAGTTTTATTGTTAGAATTCAATGGACTATTTGAAATCTAGCTAAGTTGCCTGGACAAAATTTTTGGTCCTAACATAGGCCAGAAGCTGTTGTTTAAAGAGACAGCATATTGTCAGATGTCTGAATTAGAAAGTTTTAAGTGATGGAATGGGTTATACGCCTAATTAAAATACATAAGCCTAAGCCTAACTGAAAGACATAAGCCTAAGCCTAATTAAGAACTGGAATGGCTTCATTTCTTTATATAAAGTTCACTTGCAAGTTTTATTATTATAACAGCTAACATATATGCGGGCTACAATTAATGGTTAACTGTTTAAATCACATTTGTTAATTAAATTATAACTTTTACAGTCCAAACCTCATGTAGTTAGATACGGATTCCAATAAGCTTGATGGAAAACAAGAAGTTTGAATCCTCTCAACGGATTATCACTCTCTCGATTTGCTTCCATTGTTTCCTCCATAATTCATTGAAGTCGCATGTTTTGACTTGCTTGAACCTGTTAATGATCCATTTCTCATTATCTCTATCTAAAAAAGGTTACTCGTAACTGATTATGCATAGATTATAGCTGTATATAAGTCACATTAGTCATTGCTGTAACTCTCTGCATTATTAGTCCATCTACCATTTTATGATGACATATAGACTTGTTCATACACCAAACATATATTGGGTGATTTGGTTCAAAAAGAAGTTGGAAAGACACTAGCCTTTTAAGGAAAAAAGCAAACATGATCCAAAAAATTAGGCATCTCAAAGTTTGTTATAAACTAACTTTCTACAACTTGGACAGACCCGCTCAAAATGTCAAAGATGGTAGAACAATAAGATTAGCTTATACAAATAAAATACTATAAAAGAAACCATCTATGCCAAGAGCCCAAAATCCGAGATCGGTAGGCAATGTAAATAATTTACATCTCTATTTCTTCATGGTAAGAATTTCCTTTTCAAACCCACAACATATCTAGTCTTCTCGTTTGATTCTTTTAAAGAAAACTACTAACCTTTAGTTCTTTAGATTGCTGCTCTTCTGGATTGATTCTTTTAGACAATGTGCATCTGCAAAAATCCATCAACCAAAACTCTAATGCCATCTTTTAATCTGCTATACCTACAATAGATCAATAGATTTAATAAATCATTATGCAGTAAAATAATAATTGTATTTATTTTTTTTTTATAATTGTAGGTTATAAATTGGTTTTAAAATCTTAAATTTCCAGTTTGTAACAAAGCTAAGGATTTGATGGAATTAAAAATATGCCTAAAATCAAGGGAATTTGTTGAAAGTTTTGAATTAGGAGCATTTTTTTCCCAAAAAAATTCAACATTCTTGATAATATCCTATAAATCAGTAATTAATACAACTTTTATCATGACATTGAATACATACTTAATAGGTAGTACAATAAATTTCATCAAAATGCACATTTTTCTTCTAATTTTGTTTCCATCTTGATTCTATCAAAACACCTTAAACTAAACGCAATACTTAATTACAATTGAAGAATATCAAGCCTCAAAATACACTCCAAACTCACGAATATGTATGAGAAATGAAACTTGCAGAGATTACTGATATTCTTGTGTACTATTTATTGAATAAACCTATGGCTATTTATAGCCTTTACAAGAAATTGTTTAGCATACATATAGGAACCCATTATTACTAGCTAAACAACACGTAAACATGACCTACTTTCTACTCAACGTGCAAATGCACCTACACAAGATTCGGTCAAATACCTTTTACTAATCATTCAAACTATCCTTAACTAAATTATTATACTAGTTGGTAGTTAGATAAAGACTTGTTTAATAAAAGTCTAGCCATGTCATGCATTGCATACATACGTGAACCCGACTTATAACCGATTAAACCCAACAATCACCCCCTTAATCGGTTATTTACCCGTCCATTCACAACAACCTTCATCACCTTCTTTTCAAACCATCTCGATTATTCGCCTCTCACGGGTACACCTGACCACCACCTCGGTCTCGTACAACAGTCACTAGCTCACCGTTCACAACACTTCTTGTAACATGTAACATGGATCCCGTTGGCTGACGTTCATTACCATCCTGACTTCTCCCGGACTCACGACCTCCTCCCTGACCACGTCTAAAGCCACCCGATTTGAACTTCCACCGCCATAATGTTCACACCGTGTTGCTTCTTCATTCTCTTCTTGTCTTGACAACCACACCTTTGCCGATCAATCCTATTCCATGAGATTTTTCCACCAATGAAGAAAACAAGGTTACCATCACCTTTACCGTCTTCTAATACCCGCAACACGAACCGAACTCAAAGCCACTGCATTGATTTCCTCCCCGCTCGTCTTTTCGACCATTTGGTTATCCAAAAAACAATGATGAAGGATGAACCTATGATCACAACATCACAGCCCCTAACATCTTCACTCAACCTTGTTCCGAGACACTTTTCTACCGATCAAGAAAACAAAGCCACCCGCTTCTACCGTTTTCTTTCACCCGCCAAACGAACCGAATCAAAGCTACCTGCTTTTCCCGACTCCTTCCGTCTTTCTTCCGTTTACTCGCGACCTAGCTATCTCTCACGACGAACAATAATGAGTAGCTACAAACCACTTTACCATTCATTACCCGTTTCAAGAGACCATTCCCATCCGACCAGAAGACAAGCTACACATTGTACCGTCTTCTTACACCTGCAGAACGAACCAAATCCAAAGCCACGCTTTGACGGATCCTTCCCGTTCATTTCACGTACTCACGTCGGTTAGTTTCATCAACATGGAACAACTCAACGCCCCTTAAAGATAAAACCCGGTTCCCTTTAATGCGTCCGACCTCGAAGGTGCTTACCACATTCTACTTAAAACCGACTCTTGAACCCGCCTTTAATCGAACGAAGCTCTGATACCAAATGAAGAATATCAAGCTTTAAAACTCACACTCAAACTCACGAATATGTATGAGAAATGAAACTTGCAGAAGATTACTGATATTCTTGTGTACTATTTATTGAATAAACCTATGGCTATTTATAGCCTTTACAAGAAACTGTTTAGCATACAAATAGGAACCCACTATTATTAGCTAAACAACGGGTAAACATGACCTACTTTCTACTCAACGTGCAAATGCACCTACAAAAGATTCGGTCAAACACCTTTTATTGATCATTCAAACTATCCTTAACTAAATTATTAACTAGTAGAAAGATAAAGACTTGTTTAATAAAAAGTTAGCCTTGCTTGCATTGCATAAATACGTTGATAGAACCGACTTATAAACGATTAAAACCCAAAACACAATAAAGTGGGAAAAAACGAAATTACATACATTTACATAGTTTGAGAAAAACCGGATCTCGTTAGGAGTACATACCGTTGAATGCTTGATGAAACAATTTTTGCCCTAGCTTTCCATTAATCAAAATATTACTTTTAGAACATAAAAAACTAATCATATTAATACAAATGAACAGATAATCAATTAACTTAGATAGATGTATTTTGAATATTAGATCAAAGTATAAATGTTGATTTTAGAAATTAGGGTTCTTGAAAAATTAATGTATTTAGAAGATTATAAATGAATTATGAATAATTAAAAGAAGAAAAATATACCTTTGATCGATTGCTTTTTATTTAAATAGCTCCGATCATCATGGAATTTATGTGGAAATTGATATTGATTTTTGGAATCCAATTGTTTTCGATTGTGGATCATCAGGGGGGAGATATGTTTATGGTTATTGGAGCAAAAACGCTAAATGGATATTTTTTTTTTTTTTTTTTTTTTTTTTTTTAGGGGAAAAGATTTAAAGCATGGTTATAGAGGAAAAATTGATCAATAGGTCGTGTAAAATAAGGGGTTTCACTGTGTCTATTAATATAGATATTTGGTCAATGATCATGCGCTTGACAACCCATCTTTATTAGATACTTAGACTAGATCGGTTGATTTGCTAAATGGGGGGGTCAAAAGGGGAAACAAGACATCATTGATCATCTGAGCCAAAGCCCCACTTTCTCTCATATGATGGCATTGTAGTGTTTTTACACTATCTAGTAGGGGTGAGCAAAACGGACCGTGGACCGGATCAGACCGAGAAACAGGCCTGAACCGGACCGGACCGAACCTATTTCGGTCCGGTCATCGGTCCATCTTTTTCTTTATTTTTGGTCTTCGGTTCGGTCCGATTCGCGTCTTACAAAAGACGCGAAATTATGCCTTGTGGACTGGACCGGATCGATAAGACCAAAAAACCGGACCATTTCGGTCCGGGTGTTTTGGCACCAGGTTGTTTTAAGGTTCGTCTTGTTCGAGTCCGGTCGGTTTTCCGCACCATGATCACCCCTATATCTAGTATTCGTTGAAGTCCATCCCTTATTCTCTTTGCAGTAGTACACCCCTAGAATGCATGAATTTTGTCGACATTAAACATTTTTTATAATAGAGTGAAATAAAATATTATTTGAGAAAAAGTTATTTTTAATAACGAGAAAATGATCGATAAGTCCATATTATGAACCATAATATTACACCTCTCATACCATGTTAGATTGATAAACCTCATAGGTTTATTGCATAATTAGCCAAACTATATATAGTATATTACATAACACCCTAATGGACCCGAACCCATACATGGGCTCGTGCCTTATAATATATCGCCTAATACTCTTTCGCAATTCGAGCAACGAAATCGTGAAAGCTAAAATTGGAGTGTAAACTATAATTGCTAAGAAAACAAAAATAAAGAGATATCTTGATAAAAAATAAGATTTTGTTAGATACCCGGTTGCGTAATCCAAAAAAGTGATTTTGTTTTTTTCGAAGATTGTCTATACTTACAACGGTGCTTGACGGATCATCCGACCGGTGGAGGCAGCGATTCTGGGATGCTTTTTTCGGAATTTAATTATGAATCCACGGTCGCTAATGGCGTCAACTATCTCTAAACGATTTGAGAGTTATAAGTGAAGTAGCTGAGAGTTATAAGTTGACACACATGAGTTTGACATAAAGCATGATTTATGTAATATTTCGTTATTGCGATTCTTAAGTATATCATATGTTTTTTTCTAAACATATAATCAGTTTATATGTTATGATTATGTTTTTTTTAATTTAATTTGTGCGTGTAAATTTAATATAAACTCACTTCAATTATTACAGTTCGAATCTCAGACTCTTTTTACTATCAATATTTTTACTCGCAATAGTTATATCCTTATTATTAATCAACAAACCAATTACATCAACCCATGCACGCACGTAATTTGGGCAAATACTATAACATGTAACGATAATTGAATAATTATGTTTTAAGTTAAATATTGTGACAATTATAAATTTCATTGTATTTTGTATATTGTATTGTTTATTATTTTTCTATAAAATTTATACTCTAGCAGGAGATACCCGACGCAATGCGGCGGCGGGTTACCCCTGTAATCAAATTTTTTGCCGGGAGCGATATTTTCTCGTTTTAACATTTTTTTGTGATAACGACTTATGATAATGATAGAATATTGACGAAACGCCCCGAATTAGAAAAATTTCATTTGTGTAACCAACATTTATTATTAATTTTTGGACTTCAATTGTATAAACTTTAATTGTTTTTGAAAATGTTTTTATTAAATTAATAGTGGAGATGATCATAATGACAACATTTAATTTATGTTTTGCAACCGACGTTTTAATATTAATTTTTGGACTTCAATTGTATAAACTTTAATTGTTTTTGAAAATGTTTTTATTAAATTAATAGTGGAGATGATCCATATTGGACAACATTTCATTTATGGTTTGCAAACCGACGTTGCTATTTAGTTGTACAATGTGCATATAAATATATTTTACTTATCATATATGTAGTATAGTTAGCTTGTGCAATGTGCTATAAATATGTATTATGTAAATATTTAATAGAGGGAGAGATTCAATTTGTTTTTTATGTAGTATAGATTAACTCTTTAATGCTTAAATAGTTACAATACCAATGCACACACGAGTTTTACATAAAATTTTCATTATGTGTAAATATCCATTGATATTTTGTATAATTTTTTATTGCAAAAAGGATTTGACTTTGTTTAATTGGAATAGTAGTTATTCTGTTCGAGACACCATGTGTCGTAACGTGGATTTTTGTAGCCAACAACGACCTCTTTAAATATGTACGTTGCAAGTATGTAGAATCCCGTCTATATATTCCATCTCACATCTAAACACTGTGTGGTCGTGCCTTCATTTTATATCTATATTCGTGTTAATAATCATTTATGCCGACGAACTAAAGTTTTATTAATAACCTCCATTTTTTAGGTATTTTATTACATTTTTTACACATATATATATTTTGGTTGTTTTTTTCATTCTACATGTTTTTTTTAATTTTGACCAAATTAGAGTCAGTTTTGACTTTTGTTTAACCAATCAAATCACATGATTTTTCCTACCTGTCAATAGCGTTTGATTAATATAATTTTTTGTTAAGATCAATTTCTTAAAAAAAACTCTGACTGTTAATTGTCCTAGTATATAAAAGATTATTATTGTCTTTTGTTTTTTATCTTTAAACTTTATATGTCAATTATTATTTCTCTATTCATTCTGAATGTGCAACCTTCTAAGTTCATAACTATACGGGTCGTAGTTATTTACATGCAATGATGTGTAGAATCAATTTTCAATTATAAGTACAAATCATAGCTTAATCAAATAATGTATGTGTTAGATATGTTAACACAATTAATGACTAGGTAATGTGTTATACATAATTTTTGTTGATTAATTGGTTGATAAATCTTAGCGGAGTTATTAGAAATTGAAGGTGATTTACACACTCTTATGTATGATTAGGACACTTTAAATATTAAAGCTAATAAAGCTCCCTCTTAACACGTACAGACTATGTAATGCACAGATTAGAGTGTTTAAAATCAATTTTTTTAATGTGCAAATTAATTCCCGTTAGGAATAGTGTTGTGATTCAAAATGACATGATCCTCATTTACTTAGATAATTTATTTGAAAAGCGTTACATTTTTTCTTAACAAAAACTGTTAATGTTTAAGGAGGTTCAGATCACCGTTTTATTTTTTAAGATAAGATATTACGCTGTACATCAAAGTTTAAGTAGGTGTTTAAAACAATCGCATATGTATGTATGTTAATTTCGATCTAATAAGTTACTTTTTATAAATTTGTACACAGGGATGTTTATTGATGGGGTTTACGTACAACATAATGAAATTTTGCTCCGTAAAAGTTTGAAGACTGGGTCGTTTGTTTGTGTTTAACAAGGATGATGGTGAGGCATTGGCTGAGTGTCTACATTACATTTTGTTCACACATAATGTATTTCGGCTCACTAATAAGTGTACAAAGAAGGTTATACGCTAAAGATGGACGGAAGAAGAAGCGTATGGGAACCCAAAAGAGAAGTTATATAAAAGAAAACGAAAGTAGAACAGGTTAGTACTATCTAGTCAAGAGAGAATAGAGAGTAGACCAAAAATATCCAGAGTAGACTAGGTCAAACAGAAGAAGAAAGATTAAGTAAGAGAGAGCAGAAGGATAGATAGATAGACAGAGATGTAACCCCAACAGTAGAAATAGAGATAAGCCATTTAGAAAGAGAAATTAGACAGAAGAGAAACACCCAAGATAATAGGATGAGAAAGTCCTCCCCCCAGAGAAGAAGTTAGAAGACAGAAGAAGAGAATAGAGTGATAGAACCAAATATAGAAAGAAATTCAGAACAGAATAGAGAGAGTGAAGAAGTAATTAAAGAAAGAAGAGTTAAAAGAATTTTAGAAAGTTTTAGTATGAAGATAGAACTAGAAATAGAGGAGAAGAAAAGAATCAGTAAGAAGAGAACAAGAGAAGAGAAAGGAGAGAGAAACTGAACCAAAATGGAGAGAGAAGAAATAGAGATAGAGTTAGTTAGAGAAACGAGAGAAAGAGAAAGAAGAAGCAGAACCATATAGAGAAAGAAAGAAGAAGAAGCAAGAACCCCCTCATAATAAAACACAATAAAGAACTATGTAGAGAAAAGAGATAGAGAAGAAGAATTAGTAAGGAGAGAAGAAGAGAAGAATTAGAGATTAATAGTTGAATGATGAGAAGTCCATCAATCCTTCTCATATCAGAAATAGAAACGATAGTAGTCATAAGATAAGAACCAAACACCTCATGGTAATTTAGTTTTAGAAGCAGCAAGTGAAGATGAAAGAGATAGAAAAGAGCGTCAAGTTAGAATAGTACACAAGAAAGATAGGAGAATCCCAAGAGTAAGAAAAGGAAGGGGGGGGGAAAAAGTAGAGAAGTGAGGAGAATTGAAAGATAGAGGGCTATAGTTGTAGAATAAAGAAGAATAAGAAGTCCTAATAAGAAATAGAAGAGAGATAGTATAAGTAAAAGGGAAAAAAGAAGGGTAGAAAGAGAACTTTTAGAGAAGAAAGAACTTCACAAGTGAAGAAAGATAGAGAAGAAGAGAGAGGGAGTTAGAAGACAGAAAGAAAGAACCCGCACCCCAAGAAGTATAGAGAAAGAAGATTTAGAAAGAAAGACCAAATATATACTAACGCAGTGGGGTGTAAGCAACATGTTGCCTAAGTTCGTAGTATCGTTTTCAAGCATAAGATTGGAATATCAAATCAAAGATATCATATATAGATTGTTGTATATGTTATAATATTGAAACATTGGAGCAACGCACAAGTATTTTACTCTTGATGTACGCTTCTTTAATCCCATAAGTTTTTTATACTTAATTGCATGGATTTGAAAAACCTTAAACTTTGTTTTACTTATACTATGAACTATGGTTTTCGGAATTATATATACCTAGTTGGTTACACCGTCGCATAGCGTGGCGGTTAATAGAAAATTATAACTAATCTTTACGCAAAAAAACCCTAATGATGAAACATCTTCGAACAAAGATGACTTTCACACTCCACAATATTAACATCTAAATTTCCTTCTTCTTTTTGTTTGAATCATGTTATAACCCCTGAATTTGGGATTAATCATTGTTTGATTATCTCGTTATCGAGCGTGTTAGGCGGGTTTCGCATCTTGGGTTTTGTAATTTAGATTTGTTTTTCTCCTCTTTTTAAATCATATTAGGACTCACAGTTCTCCATTTCCGTTTATCTCGCTGTCATTGAAACCGTGATCTGTTTTTCTTTTCAATCCTTTTTTATCTTGTTCTCCCTTCAATCCAAAGATATAATGGGGGAGTCGTGATCAAGGAGGACGGACGTTAATCGTATTTCTATCTCCATTTATGTTACAAATTTTCCGGAGAAAAATTTTTCGCAAAAGAAGCTATTTCAATATGTAAACAATAGGACATGTTGTTGATTGTTTATCCTGGGAAAAGGATGAAAAAAGGTATACGTTTTGGTTTAGTTTGTTTATCACGTGTTTAATGTTTATCGCTTGAGTGAACAATTTTATGCACATTTGGGGTGGTCAATTCACGCTTCACGCTAATAAGGCAAGATTTTCAAGAGTACTTTTGAACAAGGGTCAAGGGGGCAGATCATAAGAAGGTTGCTAATTCGTACTGGTTCTCTAATAGTTGGGGATTTCTAGGAGTTCTCAAATCCTATGTTAATGCTGGGTAAAAAATCATAGTCGGTGGATCATGATCCCCTGCCATTTTTTCTTGATGATGATTGTGAGCTCTCCAAAGGACTTATCTTCATCCTTAATGGGTAGGATTAAAGAATTTGTGTCCCTTACCCACATCTTAAGATCGCTCTTATGAAAGAAGGTTTTCGATGGATTGAATGTAAGTTTACTTTGGGAATTGTGGTTCTCTTAGAATTTTTCCGCTATGAAATCGAAAGAGCATTTCGGCGATAATGTGGATAGTTAGCTCTTGGTTCTTGAAATTCGCCAATCTTTCGATATCAATCCTGTAGGTCGCATTGTCTGGGTAGAAATTGAAGGTTGTTCCATTGAAACTATGGACTTGAACTCTTTAAATAAGATTGTCACCAGGTGGGGGGGGAAAACGTAATCGACACTAATGACTCTGATGGGAATGTTCCACTCGAAACGATTATGTTTGTACACTAAATATCATCTCAAATATTTAATGAAAACTTCAAGTTCATTTTCCGTGGGAAAGTGTATTGGTTCGTGCTAAGGAGGTCCCTGGATGGAACCCTAGCCTGGTGGAGGACTGGCATGAGGAGGATTATCTGATGATGATTCATTAGAAGAAGGAATGAAGAACTTAAATCTAGGAATGATTGTAGCAACTGTTCGAAGTTCCAGATTACGTTTGATTGAAAATGAAGGTGGTTCAAAAAAGAACTCATCTGTGGATCCTTTTGGGTCTATCCCCTTTTGCTTACAAAAGACAAAGGATCAAAAACATAAGGGAGAGTGGTACAATTCTAGTCCAAATTCCCACGGGGTTCTTACACCTTAATAACGAAATGATGATACAGGGATATAGAAGTCTGTTAATGACTTTGAAGAGGAGAAGCTCAACGAAGACGATGGAGAATTCTAAAAAATCTCCACACTCAAAGAAATGAGATGAATCCGCAAGTTTCGATCGTTTTAAGAAAATCAGTAGGCACCGGATGTTCAGGGGCTCATTTATGTGTCTATGGAGGTAGTGGTGAAGTTTGGCCAACAATGGCCAATAACATGGATGGGTGGATTAACCAATTGTCCGATATCATTGAATTCAAGGAGCGTCGATTGTAGATCGATGAATTTTTTTGTCCCTTAATATACAAGGCCTCGCTCAAAAGGCAAGAAAAAGATTGGCAAAGGAGTTAAGTGTAAAGAATAAGGGATGTGTCCAACTGTATGAATTTATCTAGCGATTCAGAAACAAAGATGAGAGAGAGATTGATCTTTTCAGTGTTAGTCGGTGTTGGGGTAATTCGACCCTTTTTTTGAGCATTCATAGTAATTCGGAGGCCAATTAGGTGGAATCTTGTGTGTTTGGGAATCCAACATTTTTTTTGTAAAAAAAGCTTCACTATTTCGGATTTTTTGTTTATCATTATTAGGGGTGTTTTGGTTATTGAACGGTATCTGACTCATCATGATTATTGCTGGTAAATTACTCATCTCTTCTTCCTCCTTCTAAGCTTCCTCATGATCGCGTGATAAACGTATGCTTTGGGACAAACTTCTTGGCGCCTTGTTTATATTCGTGGCAAGAGAGGTTGTGAGTTGGGGACTTCAAATGAGGTTCGCGTCAAATCAGACAGGTTTGGTACTAATTTTAATGTTCTTGGGGCGAATATTTTTAATTCTTTTATAAATTCCACGGGTCTTGAAGAAGTTCATCTTGGAGGTAGTTCTTTCACTTGGTGTCATAAGTCTGCGACCAAAATGAGCAAGTTGGATAGATTTTTTGTATTCTAACAATTTGCTAAATATTTCCCCCTAACATTAGCGGCATTCAATTTGGACAGATTCTTATCCGATCTCTGGACCGATTCTTCTTCGAGAGTCGGCCCCATGATTTGGTTGGTTCCCTTCGATTTTTCACCATTTGGATCATCTCGTGGGCTTAATTGATTTCGTCACTTCAACTTGGAATTATGCCCCTTTGTTGTCTCTAATGGAATGCGTAACTTGGAGTTGTAAATGAAATTCCTTAAAGCTCACATCCAAGATTTGGATTAAAGATAACAAAAGTGAAAACAGTTTCT
Source organism: Tanacetum coccineum (assembly GCA_026074375.1). Classification (NCBI taxonomy): domain Eukaryota; kingdom Viridiplantae; phylum Streptophyta; class Magnoliopsida; order Asterales; family Asteraceae; genus Tanacetum; species Tanacetum coccineum. The sequence continues at coordinate 8,272 of BQNB010082243.1, read as the reverse complement.
ACTATTGCAAATCTTAAGAAGGAGTTGAAATAGTTAGACGCGGTTATTGGACAAAGGTACAGGCTACTGAGGTAGAAGCGGAAAAAAGAAAAGAATGGTGGTTTGTTGGTACTGCTATTCGTAACTTGATCATATTCATTCCATGGATTTGCTAAAAAAGGCCAAAGATCAACATGGACAGCGAAGCGATGAAAAACTCAAATTTTTGCCACTAGTATTTGAAAAAAAACGTATCACATGAACATCAGGGGTATTACGATTGATGCCATTTGGAAGGAGCAGCCTAATGATGTCCAAACAAGAATTTCTTTCTCATTTTCAGGATAGATTCGCTAAAACCTTCGGAGAGGCGTGCTAATATTGATATGAGATTTCCAAAAAACTATTTCTGATAAGATCAAAGTCGGACCTCGATGCGAGAAATTTCTAAACAGCGAGATTTAAAACGGCTGTTTGGGGCTGTGGCACAGACAAATCCTCGGGCCCTGACGGGTTTTCTTTTGGCTTTTATCGGCATTTTTTGGCCTGTTATTGAGCACGATGTTTATATGGCTGTAAATCATTTCTTCATTCATGGAGAAATTCCTCCTGGTTGTAACTCATCATTTATGCTTTTGATCCCAAAAGTCCCGGACGCTAACCGGGTAAAGGACTTTAGAACCTTATTAGCCTCATTGGAGTATCTACAAAGATCATTGCCAAGATTTTGTCTAACAGCCTGTTAAGGTTTTGGAGGACATTGTTAATGAAGTGCAATCTGCATTTATGCCCGAAAGACAAATGTTTGCGGGTCCGTTTATTCTTAATGAGATCTCCAGGGGTGTGTACCAAAAGAAGAGATAAACTCTTACTTTTACGGTCAATTTTGAAAAAGACGCTTCGATTCGATTAGATGGGACTTTTTTAGATGATTTTCTGAAAGAGTTCGGTTTCAGTTTAAATGGCGTAACTGATTCAAAGTTGCCTAACTTTCTTCTAAGGGTCCTATTCTTGTCAATGGATGTCCTACGAATGAGTTCTAATTCTATAAAGGGTTGAAACAAGGCGATCCTTTATCCCCCTTCCTCTTTATCCTCGTGATGGAGAGCCTTCATTTATCTTTTTAAAGGATCGTAAACGCGGGGATGTTTAAAGGTATTGTGTTAGATCAATCTTTAGTCTTTCGCATATGTTCTATGCGATGTGATGCCTTTTTTCTTAGGGGAGTGGAGTGACGGTAATATCTTCCACTTTGATTACGTTTTGAATGCTTTTTCATGCTTCGGGGCCTTAAGATTAACTTGAACAAAAGTCAAGATAAATGGGGATTAATGTGGAAAGTGTCAGGTCATCCAGCGGCTTGCTATGTTAGGATGTCTCGTTCTTAAGTGTCCTTTTACTATCTTGGGACTGGAGTGGGAGGTTTTATGACACGTGTGCAAGCATGGCATGAGATAGTCTGAAAAAGTGAAGTCGCGGCTTTCCAAATGGAAAATCCAAAACTTTATCTATTGGTGGTCGTTTAACTTTGTTTGAAATCGAGTTTATAGTATCTATTCAGTCTTTCACATGTCTATTTTCAAAATTCCTTCATAAGGTGTTCATATCTTGGAGTCTCTTAGAAGTCATTTCTTTATTTGGCCATGATCGGGTAGTAAAGGCTTCTTTGGGTTAATGGAACAATGTTTTTGACTGACAAAAAACAAGGCGGGCTAGTGAGTCTATCTTATTTGCGTTAAATAGAGGCTGATGGATTAAGTGGGTTTAGGAAGTTTCTCTGCCAAAAGACTCTCTTTGGACTAAGTAATTGTGGATATTCACGATTTGTGGGTCGGTAAAATTCATTCTGGAATGGACTTCTACATGTGTCGGTGTGTTTGGTTTGTTATTTCGCTAAATTATCATCTTGAATGCAGTTCAAATTCACCCACCATAGCAACCATAAGTGAATGCAACGAAGCATCAATAAAGCAACCGCTTACAACCCACACATAAAGCAAACATCTATTACCGCAATTACCGCAGAATCACCAAACAATGCGATAAGCATCAGCAAATCATGATATAGGAGGCTCAGACCAACAACATACTAAAGAAGACACGTCCGCCATGGCTGCGACCATAATAGGTTGCCCAGCCAAGATGCGAATGGTCTCACCCAAACCCATTTGCATATTTTATTATAAACCCGAACCGATCCAACATTTTTTGATTATAAACCTGATCTGATCTTATACGTGTCTCTCCCTAACAAAAGGCAGCCCAAGTTGAGAGCAACAACTCTCACATTCCAGAAGATGCATCACCAAAAGATATCGAGATCAATAATGCAACCTGCACTGGAATAACCGACCTAAACTACTGACTGTGGCCGACCAATCAACGACACCACGTACCATGAATGGTGGCAACGAAGAGATGGATGACATCACTCCACAAATGAATACAGCAGATGGCCATGTGTTTCTCATTTATATACATAAAAAGTACGATTAATAACCCGCAAGTAAAGATATGGGTCAACCCGCGTTGGCTGCAACAATAACAATGTTAATCTGCTAAGTGTCTGATTCTATCGTCACATTCTCTTAAAGTATATAAACAGATAAAACAAAGTTTACACCAATTTATGACACCCAAAACAACAACACTTTCAGCAACCGTTAACTCGATCCAACTTTTATCACACATAGAAACCCCAAGAATCACAAAAAACAGAAACCACAAAACCCTAACCCCAATAACCATAATATAAAGAATCATTCAATTTAAATATAAAGAATCATTCAATTTAAATAGAAATTAAAAACTTACTATAACCCCATGAGTAAACAATATCATTCAAGAACCAAACGACAACAATTGTGACAACCCCACAACAAAATCAGCGTATGCAATCACTGAAGAAGCAAACCCCAACACTCGTCACAACCCCACAACAAAATCAACATTATGATTATGTGGTGATAGATCTCAATATGAGATAGATCTGAATATGTTAGAAAGAGAGAGATCAAATGTGACATTCTCTTCTGGAATGTGAGAGTTGTTGCTCTTAACTTTGGGTTTGTTAGGGAGAGACACGTATAACATCGGTGGGTTTGTTAGGGAGAGACACGTATAACATCGGATCGGGTTCATAATAAAATATGCAAATGGGTTTGGGTTTATAGTAAAATATGCAAAATAGATCGGGTTTATCCGAATATAACATTAAAATAATACAAACGACCTGAAATTACAATAAAATATTCTAGGCATCCTGAAGTTTGTTTATATTTAAAATATCTGAAATCATATCCATAGAGGATCTCTAGTTAACAAAAAAAGGTAGTAATATAATTCACAAAAACTAAAAAGGATTTATATTTAATCGATTTGTTATTACTAGTTGGATACCCGCGCATAGCGGCGGTGATAAAAATTGCTAACCCAACTCGCTCCGCAATTCCCTACCCGCTTAAAGAATTCGTTTGTTTGGGTTTCCGTAGTTTTCCCGCAACATCATATTAACATCATTTTCGCTTGTATAAAGACTCACGCACTCTCTTACCCATCAAACATTGTCTCCAAAAGTATATATCTTTTACGAATCAAGTTTGTATTCAAATTAAAGTTAAAGTTGTTAAAAAATTCAAAATAAACCCACTAAAAATGTGAAAAGCTAAAAATTTATAAAAATATATCAAGAAGGATGTTGAATTAAAGATCACGAAATTTTAGAAAATACGGTGAAATTAAATCATAAAAAAAATAAATAGATAAAAAGATATGTCAAATTAAAAATAAAAGTGATTTTTTTATTAAGAAGTGACACATGTCACTCTATGTGATTTTCTAAAATAAGATGAATGATTAGAGCATGGGGTATGGTGGCGAAGCCAACTCGCCACTCCGACGTGGCTTCGCCACTTGGCTCGCCACCATACCATGCTTCTTCGCCACTTGCAAAATCGAGGCCATCTCGCCAGTTCTACAACGAAGGAAATGGACAAAGAAATATATTAAACCGTTTGAAACCAACGGATACATTTCAAAATTTAAAAAAAATAATTTTTTATACCCATTTTTCTCTATAAATAACATTTCTCATTTTATCAAATTTTATACAACTATCCTTTCAAAACACTACATCTTACAAACAATAAACATAATGAGTGATTACAAAAGTGATAATTCCGATGTTCAAGATTTCAAAGATCTTGACATGATTTTTGAACTTGGTCGGTTAGAGCAACAAGAACAAGAAGAAGCAGAGCGGGTGCCCCACCGAAACTATATCTATCGGGAACGGGTAGAAGCGGAAGCACGGTTGATGGCGGACTATTTTGGTCCTCGGCCAAAATATCCCGATTATTATTTTCGGTTACGGTATCGTATGAGCCGTAAACTATTTTTAGACATAGTCTCAGGTATTGAAAATTACATTGAAACTCACCATCCTCTTTCTCCGCATTTCGATTTCTTTAGAGTCCGTCCCGATGCTACGGGTATACCCGGTTTTAGTGTTATTATGAAATGCACTAGCGCCATACGCCAATTGGCATACGGCGTAACACCTGATTCATTAGATGAGTATTTACAAATGGGTAGTCATTGCGCACGCGATTGTTTAGATTTTTTTACTATGTGCGTTATCGAATTGTTTATGCCCAAGTATTTACGAAAACCTGACTTCAATGACATTCAAAAGTTATACACCGCACACAATAATATTCATGGTTTTCCTGGAATGCTTGGAAGCATTGATTGTATGCACTGGGAATGGAGAAATTGCCCAAAAGCATGGCATGGGCAATTTGGTAGAGGTGATAAAAAGTACCCAACTATATTGCTTGAGGCTGTTGCTTCATATGATTTGTGGATTTGGCATGCATTTTTTGGGGTAGCAGGTGCAAATAACGATTTAACTGTTTTGAATAATTCTCCGTTATTTGACGACCTTCTTGATGGCATCGACCCCGTGGCTCCGTTTGAATGTAACGGGGTTACATTCGAAAAAGGGTATTATCTAGCCGACGGCATTTACCCACAATGGGCATCTTTTGTTAAATCATTTACGGTTGCAAGTTCAGAGAAGAATGTATTATATAAACGGAAACAAGAAGGTGCTCGAAAAGATATTGAAAGAGCTTTTGGGGTCCTTCAAGGACGTTGGCGTATTATAAGTCAACCGGCGCGTGCTTGGACTATCAACAAGCTACGCAGAGTTATGCATACTTGCATTATATTGCATAATATGATTTTAGAAGATCAAAAGTATGCGTTAATCGAGTTTGACGAAGAAAGTTATATTTGTCCCCAACTAAATATATTAAGGACATGGGTCGAGCGATGCGATATCCGACGAAAAAAAGACAAAGAACTGCGTGATAAAAATACACACGCAAAGCTTCAACGTAATATCATTGAGCATCTTTGGCAACAACATCAACAAGAACATTAGTTTATGTATAATTTGATGTATTTTTTTAATTTTCGTATTAGTTTTTGAATTTCGCAATGTTTTTTTAAAATGTATTGTAGTTTGTATTTTTAATTTGTGTGAAATAAATTATGTTTGTGTGAAAAAAATTGAAAGAAAAAAAAATAGTTAGTGGTGGGACCCAAGTGAAGAGGTGAAGGTGTGTTATGAGTGAAGGGGTATTTTTGAGTGGGAGTGAAAAGCTGATGTAGTAGCCTGTGAGGCCCGTTTTGTTTTGTGGCTTAAGCCACCATACCCTACCCTCTAAGAGATTTTGTGGTGTATTGGATTGTTTAGCATGTGATATGGGTTGGATTGTATATAAATGGCTTATGGGTTGGACACTATTATTTTGAATATGAAATATTTTGTTACTGCAATTTAGTTATATACTTTCTATTACTTTATCAAAACAATTGCAAGTAGATTTCAATATATATCATCTCTTTTGCTGCGGTCACAAACATGATATTTGGTAGCCCAAAATTTCCACTTATTCGTCGCTTTCAATATGGTTCAAGATTTCTTTTCAAAAAGAAAAGGAGGAATTTAAATTTAGATTTTTAGTTATAATCATATATTTGTAAGTTGGAATATGTCAATGGCATGTTTTAATGACCCATCATACTCAATATTATATTTGTGGAAACCTGTTACTTTGTATTTCCCACGCCTAGCGGTACACAAACATGTATTGACATACTCGCTTTGCTTTTGCAAGAAAAGGCAGAACAAATTGACATACTAGAAAGATGCGCACATAGATCAAGTAAAAGGACTTATAGTAATTTATATTTATATTTTTAAAATATAAATTATTTTTGACTGGGTTAAGTGCGGGTGAGTGACATTGTTTTTTTTAATCAAGTATAACTTATGAATTATAAGATTGAGAAAAGTGCCGACAACATTTTTTCGTATAACACGAGTAGTACGGGCAGAGGGGTCTCGGAAGGACGTGCAAGGAAAAAAAATAAGCGAAGACTTCAATTTCCTTCCCAATTCTCCATAGTGCAAGTTTTTAATCTTTATTTCCATCTCATTTTGAATGGAAATGATTTTCTCCCTGTTGTAAAAATTAAACATAGTAGTGAACTGGGTATTAAAAAAATATACGACTCAATCCTTTTTTTATAAAAACTATTGTTAGCCACGGTCATAATTAAAATAACGACTCAATCTTTTTTTAGATCCTGTTTATTTGTCCTTTATAATAAAAAGGATTTTTGTTACTTTAATTTGTTTCGTATTTTTTGTATTGAATGCAAAATAAATATTTCAATTCATTAATATTTTCATAGTTTTGAAAACTTCAAACACAATCATAAATTAGATGCACCCAATGCATAAAGATCGGGTTTCCGCGCCCAACTTAGCACACGCTACACTAAAAACAATATTATACAATGATGAAACTTTAACCTTAAACTCAAATATCCGCACAATGCTGTTTGGAAGAAAAAAAGTTATCTTACATGCCAAATAATTCTACAACAACGCAACTAAACATTACACAGCCAATTCTCAAAGTATACACAATCAGACTAAAGCATCAACATTCCACAAATCATTATGCAAGCAACCACATGAGAAAAGAAATTTGACACAACCCGTGTGCATCGCACGGGTCTGCATGCCTCGTATATATATATAATATAAATTTGGTGATCTGTTCGATTCAATTGACATTTTACTAAAACAATATCCAAACAGAAAATTGAATATTTAATTAGATTCGATTCGATTTTGACAAATTCGATTTGATTTTGACAAATTCGATTCGGTATCAAATTCGGTTCGTTTTGATTTTTAGTTCCTTTGCGGGTAATACCCGGATTGTAAACACCCCTACGAATGGTGAACTTTTTATATGCATTTGATTGGATTATTTGAAAGAAACAAAACATTAACTAAGCCCAGGCCCAGCAACTTGATATCCCGAATATTATTTTTGTAAAATCCATGTTAAACGAGTTAGACTACAAAAGTACAAATAAAATGATGCCAAAACAAGACTTGCTTGGGGTTTTTCCCAAGTCAAGCTTAATTTTTGTTAGAGTAAAGTACATGGTTCGTCCATGTGGTTTGGGCGAAATCACTACTCTCGTCCCTCGACTTTCATTTTTGCATTGTGAGTCCTTATAATGAAGTTTCATAACACCATTCGTCCTTATCACTAACATGGTTTGTCCCTGTGGTTTGGGTGAAATCACTACCCTCGTCCCTTGGATTTTAGTGATAAGGACGAAAGGTGTTATGAAACATTATTATAGGGACTCACAATGTAAAAATAAAAGTCGAGGGACGAAAGTAGTGATTTCGCCCAAACCATATGGACGAACCATGTAATTTACTCTTTTTGCTTAATGTAACTTTTTAAATCAAACCGCGAACACCCGAGTTACATCACAACCTTCACAGGTTTACTCCAGTGGCAATCTACAAAAATGAGGCTTGGTGTTCTCCAAAAAAGGAACGAAACTTAAACGTTGTTGGTAGAGAATTCAACTTGAAATGTATTTATTTAAAGTGAGATATACACGACGCTAAGATTCTTATATTAGAAATGAGTATAAGACTTTTGATTTTTATTGGCAAAGCATACTTATAAACAACGACTTACTTTCATCGGCTTACTAACTTTGTAATACGAGTTCATTTTACTACTTTATCACTATCAACAAATGACCTAATGATGAGATAACTCATGTTTTCACATAAGAATACATATTTTGCTACTTTATATGCCTAATTTTTTTTTTGCAAACTCTTAACTACATTATGAAGTTTAGTACTATATGTGATCTGTGTTGATAAGTGAGTGTAGTG
>BQNB010082242.1:0-27009 GCA_026074375.1 Tanacetum coccineum | reverse complement strand
CCCTTAGGATTAGTGTAATTTAGATTAGTGTATATTCTTGTATATTCTGTAAATTAAGTATATTTGTCTTTAATTATTTGTGTTTAATTGATTGCATATTTAATTGTTTTTCTTAATACACTGTTCTGGTCGATAGCTAAATACGGCGTATCCACTTCCATCAGATACGGCGTATCCAACTTTCTATCCAATACAACGTATTCATTCAATTGATTAATACGGCGTATCCACTGGCGTATCAATCATCTAGAACAGAAGCAGATTCCAAGTTTTTTATAATTGATTTTCATGCCAATTTGTTTTACCTTTCTTCGAAACAAATCCTACTGATTGTTTATCCCTTGTTTCGGGTAGTGCATGACAAGGAGTTCTACAAACGAACTATTTACACCTTACAAAGAACCTAAATGAGAATTTCGATCATCAAGGAGACACTTCAAGACTCTAAGTCTTGGCGAATTGAGGTTGCCTGATTTCAATCTACTTTCTGACCAAGAATACTCGGAGGAAGAAGAAGCGGAAGCAATGGCGGAAACCATGGAGCAACACATGAGCAAGACCCGAACGGACTACGGATCAGGAGTCTCTAGGCTTAAAATTGATAACAAAGATCAATTTGAACTGAAATCACTGTGGATCAACTAATGCTCTGAGTCTTCCCTATATCCTTAACTGGAGCCGCAAGTCGTTGGCTAAGAAACGAACCAACTGGTTCGATCAAAAGTTGGGAAGATCTTAAGACTAAGTTTTTGAACCAATATTGCCCATCTGGTCGAACTGCAAAGAAAATGGAGGAAATTAACAACTTTCAGCAAGAGCCAGATAAAACCCTTTATCAAGCATGTGAGCGCTTTAAAGAACTCTTGATGAAGTGTCCTCAACACTATTTGACTCAGATGCAGGAGGTAATTTTTTTCTACAATGGGTTGGATGTTCTAACACGACAGATTCTTGACTCAAGAGGTGTCGTTCCAACTAAGACATCTGAAGATGCTAAAAAGGCCATTCAAAAAATGGCAGAATATTCTCAAAAATAGCATAATGGAACATCTAGAGGAAGAAGTACTAAGACTTCTAACGGACTAGCTGCTATACACGCACAACTGAACAATCTAGGAAGAGAGATCAAGAAGGTGAATAAGAAAGTTTATGCTGCTCAAGTAGGATATGAACAATGCAAAGGACCCCATTACATCAAAGATTACCCACTAAAAGAATAAGGTAAAACCCTAGAAGAAGCTTACTACACCCAATTTGGTGGACCTTTTCAAGGTGGAAGATATAGAGCAACAGCTTCAGGGTACTATCAGAGGAACAACGCAAACCCTTCGTACCAAGAACGAAGGCAATCTATGGAAGATACCCTGAGTAAATTCATGAGTGAATCAGCAAAGAGACACGAAGAAAATTCCAATTTGATTAAAGAAATCCGAGCTACGATTGATGCTGCCATAAGGAACCAAGGAGCATCAATCAAAACTTTAGAAATTCAAATCGGGAAAATGAGCAAAGTACTACAGGAAAGAGGATTTGGAAGCCTACCAAGCTCAACTAAAACGAACCCGAGAAATCAAGTCAAGTCAATTTCAACCATTATTGAAGCTTATTCATACTTGATACGCCGTATTGGATCATCCTAATACGCCGTATCCACTAGACAGAACAGTAAACTGTTATACAAGTCAAGACAAACGACGATTCCTTTTCCAAATCATTTGGATAATCATTACTGTGATGAAGAAGAGGGGAACTATGGACCAAAACTCACAGAAGCTTATGGAGCTTCACATATCAAATCTAACACCATACCTAGAAGGAAAAGAACCTAGGGGAGTCTTCACATTTGCCTTGCTTTATTAAGATAGTTTGTTTTTGACAATGCCCCTTGTTGAATTAGAGCTAGTGTTTAGAGTTATGCCTCTCATCGCCTACCTTAATTTTAGGATAAGGCGAATTAGCTCCACACTAGGATGATAGAGAATTAGCAGATAGGACTGTGAAATATCCAAAAGGAATTGCATGAAATACGACTAGTAGAAAATTGGAAAATTTACTTTCCCAGTAACTTTATAATTCTAGATATGCCCGAGGATATCAAAGTGCCATTGATCCTTGGAAGACCATTTTTTTCTACCACCCGTGCTAAAATTGATGTTTACAAAAGAAAGATTACTTTAAGAGTTGGGGAAGAAAAGATTATTTTCAAAAGTATTAAACCTGCTAGTATTTAAATTAAGAGGGTCTACATGCTAAGTTTGAGAGAAAGAATGGAACTTGATTTAGAAGCTAGCTTAAGAAACTTTGGTGTTAAATAGATCATAAGCCTTTCTTGGATTGAATTAAAATGATCTAAATGACCATTTAAGCTTCAGGAGAAATCAAGAGATGATTGATGCCCACCATTGAGGAATGTGGAGGTAATTTGCGAATTTAGAACTAAGGGATGAAGATCTTCTACTAAAATTGATGATTACCCTAGTTATTGTGACGATGATAAAAAGATCCATATAGATTGTGCCCCACAACTTAAGTTTTCATTGCATGATAGGATTGAATTTACATCACACGGCCAACTTCTACCCGTTATATAAGCTCAAGGTGTAATGTCAAGAAAATTTCATAATTCAATAATACAAAATAAGATAGTATACAAAGGGGATAATGTCGTAGGAGCCTTAATGAATGTGCCTATCTTTGTTGGAACATTCTCTGTTATGACTGATTTTGCAGTTTTAAAGGATATGGATGCTTATCTTGATGAAGGAATGAACGATATTATTGTTGGAGAACCGTTCTTAAGGAAAGAAGTATGGAAATAAAGCAAAAAAACGTTTCGAAGGGATTATACCCTTTACAAATGGTGATGATGAAGTAAACAGTACTAAATGGTATGCGATCACATCCAAGGTTTAAAAACCACACCAATGAGCAATGTAACAAGATCCCACCATTACTAAAGGTAAGTGAGAAAGATGTGAAGAATGGAATCTCGCATGCATATCAAAAGCTTAAGGGGTTCTACAAAGGAGTTTTAAATCTAGGAACCAAATACATTCGAAATGCGAAGATGGAAGAATGGCTCATACACAGGCACATTAGCATGCATGAGATGGAATAAGACGAGAAGCTGAAGAAAGGTCTAACTTAAAGACATTGTTGTAAACAAGAAAGTGCAATACCCCGGGAGACAACTCGGATTGTTATTTAATTTTATCGAGTTTGTCTTCCCAAACATCAATACGGTGTATCCGCTCCATACCATACGGCGTATTGATTGTCTGGACGTTATCGGTCTTTATTTTTATTGCACTTTAAAAATATTATTGTCAGATTTGGAATACGGCGTATTCACTAAACCTGATACGCCGTATCCAACAGTCTGACTCCTAATTAGATTTGTTAGTTTAGTTTAAATTAAGCGTAGTAGCAAGAAGGAATGCACTGTTTCCTTCCTAATTTATACAGGACCTCGAGAAAGAAATATCGACGAAGTTGGTGGAATGCATATTTTCTGGAATTCTATGTGTGTGCTGTTCGTGCTAGGATTCAGACGCTTTTTCAGCACACAATCTTGCTCATAAACGCAACTTGGAGAATCTACCGAGCAAATATCAGGGGAGTTTCTCATTCTAATTCTTTTTAATTCCCGTATTTAATGTTTTATATATACAACGAGGACGTTGTATAATTCAAGTGGGGGGATGGAATTAGAATGTTTACTTGTCCTATTTTTCATAATAAAAAGCTTAAATTATGCTCAAATTCAAAAAAAATTCAAGCATACTTTTGTGAAATTACTTGATACATAACCCGCACACAATAACCCTTGTTAGATATTGTGAGGTAATTAACTCTGTCCGTTCCAAATGTTTACCCAAATTCCACAAATATGAGTGTGCCGGTGATGTTGTAAGACTTTAAATTGGCTTGGTAAATCACTCGAGCCCACAGAGATGAGTACTATGGAATAGAATGGAGATAACTTGTTTAAATTGGTAAATTATAAGGAATTACACCCAAATCTCTCTTACATGTTCTTGTGACTAACCTAACTAACGCCAGTTAGTTAACCTCATCGGTTAAACCCATTCCATTCTCATCTTTAGAGTGATTTGATCCACTAGAACAACCCGTAGAGCCAATCCTTTAGAAATTTACACCAACTATTTGTTTTGTTACACCTTACACCTTAACCTACCCTTTAGATTAAAAGTTTAATTTTACATTTATGCTGAGTTGCTTAAAGTGGTAAAGTTTGTATTTCCCGAGTCTTGTGTCATTTTCTATCTTTGGTGCGTGAAAATTGCACATTGCAAATAGGAATGTATAATTAGTAGTCAAAGCACAAGTGATTTTACCACCACACACTTATTGGTTGAATCTGAAGACAAAGGAACTATCGAAAGAAATTAACCGGAGATTATTATGATCGTGAAGATATGGTGAAACTACACCGAGACTTGAAGAATAGTTTAGCAAAAAAATGAAAAAAATGAGAAAAATGAGAAAAAATTATAAAAAAAGAGAAAAAGTGTTTGAAACAATCGTTTCGCAATTAGAGGAGTTACAACGAAGGATCGATTATTCGTTGATACGTCTAAAAAATCAATGATGTAAAGTATTGTACAAAGTGGAAGATATCGCCACTTGCCTTGTAGGGTATGTAAAGTTTGTAAGATTGGGACGTTGACCGTTTACGTGGAACGCCAACGTTAGGTTGTTGTTTTTTATCGAAGATCAAACGTTGTAAATATTGTTCCCTTTATCATGATAAAACGGTTTTAGGAAATAAATGATCTAGCAACTAGTACTTAAGTCTTAATCTATTTTGTTTCTTGATTTTTATTTAACAATTTACTTCCCTCTCACCTGATGATTAGCCATTGGTTTTACGTGAACGAGGGTTCATACGAACATGCATGTCTATCCCGGCGTTTCGGGTGTGTATGCATGCCTTGTACCTCGTTGGTTTAACGATTTTTGGTGAAAGTTAAAGGTTCCTACCCTATACATTCTTCATCTTAACCGTTGGTTTAAATTCGAATAGTGATGTAATCGAACACACATTGCTATCCCAGCGTTCCGGGTGTGTTATGGTGCTGGATACTGCCTTGTTGGAGTGGTATCTTCTGTGAAAGATGTAGAATAATCAAACCGAAACGCCTTTCCATACAAAAACTCATATTACCTTTAAAAACTTGTTACACCAATACTTTAGTGGGATGATATGTAGCCTTGCCAAGCTTATGATAGAATACACCAGAGACTCATCACGATCGAGCAATTGACCGAATTAGAGTTACATTTTACCACATAATAGTTAAGTGATTTGAGTGTTTTCATCTTCCTATTTCGTGAGGTGTTTGGTTGTGTACTTGTAATCAGATCAAATAATCTTTAAACGGAAAATATCCTTAGGATACATTTTTATAAACATCTAAGGGTAGATTATTCTATGGACGCTTCTCATTCTATGATCCCAGTGTTTATAAAATAAAGGAAGTCGAACAGGCAGTCACACTTCGAGTGCTTATAAGCTTTTTCCTGGCTTATTGAGTTTAGCACTTTAGGATTTTATATTTTTCCTACGTTCTTCTTATCATAAGCTACTTTTAGTAATTTTCTTAGATTTTTAATTCAACGTTTAGTATTTGTAATCATTTATTTTCATTAAAAACTTTAAAAAAGCATAAAAAACAGAAAAATAATAAAAAAAAGTAAATTCTTTTTTATAAAATTTTTCTTTTATCGTATTTTAGGCTTAGGATTTAAATTTACTCTCGTAGGGTTAAAAATTTATAATTTCACTTTTTAAAGAACGAGATTTGATTACCGTTCTCGTTTTCTTCATTTTTTACTTTACGCACCCTCGGTTTAGGATTTCCTTATCTTTTCCTTACAAGTTAGTAATTAGGATTAGAAAAAGTTTTAAAAAATCATTTTTGGTTAAATTTTAGATAATTTAGATTTTAATTGTCGCGTTTCTTTAATTCCCGTTAATGTTTAGTGCTTACTTGTTTAAATTGCTTAGTCGTTAATTTTTCTTTATATGATTTATGTTCTTTTAATTGTAGAAATAGATAAAAAATTGAAACCATTCAAAACGCGCGATCACGGACTTAACCGATTCTCAATTCGCACTTCGTCAAGGGAAAACGACCCAGGAGGTTTTTGATATAACGTTTTGGTTAAAAGCGTTTATCTTAAATCTGACGGAAAATACTTACTATACTATAATTGTCTTATCCTTATATACTTATATATTATATTATATAGAGTGTGTTCGGACAGGATCAATCCCCAACACACACCCATCATTACTCAACCATCAACATCTCAACCCCAGAAGAAACAAAAACCTAGAAAGCCAAAGAGAAGGGACACTGAGGCATCTCAGCCTAGTGGTCTTACAACCAATCTAGCAGAGGAGGCGATTAAAGAGGAGAATGTACCTACACATTCCAATGATCCACTGCTCAGTGGTGAGGATAGACTGAAACTTAAGGAATTGATGGCACTATGTACTAACTTATAAAATAGAGTTCTTGATTTGGAACACACAAAGACCACTCAAGCATTAGAGATTGACATCTTAAAAAGGAGGGTCAAGAAGCTTAAGAAGAAACAAAGATAAAAAACTAAAGGGCTTAGAAGGTTGTACAAGGTTGGTTTAAGTGCTAGGGTTATATCTTCTGAAGATGAAGGTTTGGGTGAGGAGGATGCATCCAAACATGGGAGGAAAATTCATGATATTGATGCTGATAAAGACATCACCCTAGAGAATGTTCATGATGAGGATATGTTTGATACAAGTGTTTTTAATGGCAAAGAAGTGTTTGCAGGACAGGACATGGCTGAAAAGGAAGTTAGTACTGCTGATCCAGTTACTACTGCTGGTGAAGTAGTTACTACTGCTAATGTTGAAGTTAGTACTGCCAATCCAACTGCTGCTACAATAACTACTGTTGAACTTACTTTGGCTCAAACACTGGCAGAGTTGAAGAGTGCAAGACCCAAGACAAGAGGGGTTGTTATGCAAGAGCCAAGTGAATCAACACCAACAACAACAACAATTTCTTCAAAGGACAAGGGTAAAGGTATAATGGTTGAAAAACCTTTGAAGATGAAGAAGAAAGATCAAGTCCTCTTTGATGAACAAGAAGTTGTAAGGCTACAAGCTTAATTTGATGAGGAAATAAGGATTGCAAGAGAAAAAGAAGAAGCTAATGCTGCCTTAATTGCACAATGGAATGATATTCAGGATAAGATTGAGACTAACTATGAATTAGCTTAAAGGTTGCAAGCAGAAGAACAAGAAGAGTTGACTATTGAAGAGAAGTCAAAGTTGTTTGTACAACTCTTGGAGAAAAGAAGAAAATTCTTTGCAGCTAAGAGAGTAGAGGAAAAGAGGAACAAACCACCTACCAAAGCTCAACAAAGAAGTATCATGCCTACTTATCTGAAGAACATGGCAGGATGGAAACCTAAAGACTTGAAGACTAAGTCATTTGCCAATATTCAAGACTTATTTAACAAAGCTATGAAAAGGGTAAATACATTTGTAGACATGGACAAAGAACTGGTAGAAGGCAGTGAGACAAAAGAAGAAGAAAGTTCAAAAAGAGCAGGTGATGAGCTAAAACAAGATAAATCAAAGAAGCATAAGTTAGATGAGAATGTGGAAGCAGAAGTAGATGATGCTAAGGAAGCTGAAGAGCTTAAGAAATGTTTGGAAATAGTTCCAGATAATGGAGATGATGTAACTATTGATGCTACACCTTTGTCTGTCAAAATTTTAATTGTTGACTATAAGATCTACCAAGAAGGGAAGAAATGCTTTTTCAAAATAATCAGAGTAGATAGAAAGACTCAGATGTACTTAGCTTTTACTAAGATACTTAAAAACTTTGATAGAGAAGACTTGGAAGTTCTTTGGAGATAGTCAAAGCTAGATTTAAGAAGACAAAGCCAGTGAATTACATGGATACTTTCTTACATCTTAATTTGAAGTCCATGTTTGAACATCATGTTGAAGATAGTATATGGAAGAATCAACAAGGATTAGTTAAAGTGCTGAATTGGAAGCTTTTTGATTCTTGTGGAGTTCATTGTGTAACAGTGAAGACCATACTGTCACACCCCGCCAAGGCGGAAACGCGAGGCGTAAACAAGAATGGATATCATCACAACACATGGTGTCTATATAGAGAATACTAAAATGAAAACTAAAGTAAAGCAAAGACACAAAGTGTCATAACAATACCCAAAACCTAATGGTGTCTTTATTAATGAGAAAGAGGTCTCGTCAATAAATGACATGCAAAACATAATCCAAACAATTCATGCAAACGCATTTATTCAAACAGAAAGCATAAAGAAACTCCAAGCATCCTACGGTCTCTTCTAGCCACTTCGCTCTATCTTAGCACCATTAAGCTCACCTGAAAATGATGCTTAAAACGTCAACATAAAGTTGAGCGAGAATCATAGGTTTACGACATACAACAATATCCAAAATAAACTTTCAATTAGCTGCTGCAATTACCAAAACAATTCATGACAACAATTAACAACAATGGGACAGAACGTGCCCACGATCTAAAATCATATCAACTACATATGTGCGCTACATGGCCTCATATTAGCTCACGCAATCTTATCACTGTCACACCGCGTTTTACATATTGGGATCCACAATACCAAACATATCATAAACTGGGTAGGCGTACCCATCCGATCCCATATCACAACACTGAGTAGGCGTACTCATCCGATCCAATACACATAACTACAGCAAGCTTAAAAACATTTTAACACGACAACAAGACAAGCATCATTCTCACCCCAAAATAACATGAGAAAAAGGGGCTATGAAACTCACCTTTGCTTAGCTTTCCAAAAGATTCCAACAAAAAGCTTCACAAACAACTAGCACAAATCTAAACAACAAAATAACTCGTGTTACACGCTACTAAACCAAAAGCTTAATGCACATGTAACAATCATATGATGGATGTCTAAGGTGTTCTATTAACCCCATGGGTCACCCCGACACCATACCCAACTTTAACCACTTCGTTAACAAGTTTTACTAGTTAGTCACAATTTGTTCAAAACTGCAAAATTTTAACGTGACTTAACGTACTCAAAACCTCTACTTACTGACCTCCATAATTCATACCAAAAATCACCTATATTCATTTATGAGTATATTAACTACCTCATGATTCCAAAGATCCATTTACATGCACAAGTACTCCTAAGAAAATCATACTTCAAAACAGTCACAATTCGGATCTGTTTGCACACTAAAAAGTTTGGACTTAAATATCATACTAAGACTCTAAATCAGACGCTCTACTTTGGGGGATTTCTAATAGACACATAGAAATAAACTCCTGTAGAAGGGCTAAGCTAAATTCGAATTTTAAGTGGGGGTTTTATACCTCGTAATCTAACCTAAATCTGACCCGTATTTACTACTTTGACAACTTTTCTTACAACCAACGTTTGACTGACTTCCCGACCTCAAAAACCTTCGAGGACGGATGTTCTGGAAACTAGACTCTCTGAGATACATCATAAATACTAGAAACTTGACAAAAGCTATTACCATCATTGAGATATCAGCCAAACAACACATCCCTAAATTCTGCCCCAATCTAAATCAAATTCTAACGCGATCTAAACCCTAACGAATACACCCATATGATCCTAATTTCACCCTAATCATTATAACATGATAATTATATCATTAATTACAGATGTTATGAAACCTTAATTTTCTATCATAATAATTATTACATGTTTTTAATGATAATTAACTCAAAGGATTATAATTTATACCTTAAATCTTCGAATTTTGAACACAAAAATCACCAAACTTGAAAAAAAATATTTTTCTTCTTCCTCCTTCGATAAAATTCGGCTGGGACAATTAAAAATAAGGGGGATAAGGGTTTTTGGTATTTATAAAGTTTACAAAAAAGGTTTAGGATAGATATCTTTTACCAATTTTAATTAGAGTAAGATTTGTTTTCCTTTTTTTTTCTTCCTTTCTTTTTGGCCGATTTCCCCTTTATATATATATATTTTTATATTTTATTTATTTATTTATTAATTACTTAATTATTTGCATTACCTTAAGTTTTTATAAAAACCTAAGCTTATTTGAGTATACCTTTTTGCGTAAACGCAATTTACTAGACTTTTAAAATAAATAACTTTTCATTTTTATTTTAACCTAACTTTCCAAAAATAGAAATTCACATTTCATTCTTATTCTAACTACTAACACCTATTCATACCTAACATTACTAACACATAAATACGTATACGTAATAATACTTACACGATAAATCACTAAAACGCTTAAATCACAAAATCATTTCCTTGTCACCAAAAGTGAACGAAATGAATTCAATCAATCTCACCACCATTCCAATCTCATTGAGATGATTACACTCAATAGATTGACTACTAATTTCTCACATAATCCACATAAATGCATATAAACACATATAATCACATAACCCATTCATTGCAACAGATACATAAGTCAACACTAATAGTTTGACTAACCTGCTCAAGTCATGGTTGTCACACATACCATATTATCTATTGGTTGAGAAGATGTATCCACTTACAAAGCATACACTACATTAGATGTTTAATAATGTGAAGCTTCAAGTTGATTATGGGTGTGAAATGGCATATAAGCTTCTTAGATTGGTCAAGAAACAACTTAAGGAAGGCTATGTACCTGAATGAAGTGTTTGGAAGCATCCTTCTGGTTATTGATGAGGCTTTTAATGAAACTTGATGATTTTGAAGAAGAATATCAAGTTTAGGGGAGGATTGTTGGGATTAAAAGCCTCTTGATGCTGTTTGGAAGTTGTTTGGAATAATTGTAATACTTAGTTTCTACTAGTAGGTATGTAGTTCCTACTGGTAGAGTAGTAGTTCCTACTAGCAGGTATGTAGTTCCCGAATAGGGTGTGTTTGGGTTAACAGAAAAACCATAAGGGTGCGTTTGGGTTTGGTTGTGCAATTTAGGGCGTTTGGTTGTGCAGTTAGGGGCGTTTGGTTGTGCAACAAGGGTGCGTTTGATGGTATAAATCGACTAATAAAATATATCAAAATTTATAAATATAAAACCGTATATATATTGGTGGTTTAAAATGGTTAAATAAATATGATATTAATTATTTTGTTTTTAGTAGATTGGATTACAAATATATAGATCAAATATATATAGATAATATATAAATATATATCTATATATATCTTTATTAACTAAAACTCGCGGTGTTAGAAATATTGAAAGTGGGGGAATAATTACAACATTATATTGATTACCGGGAAAACTTTGAGTTTTGCGAAAATTGGGAAACATGGAATACACGAATATTCATGCCGCAATTATAAAAAGTTATATCCATAAAACATTTCTTTATAATTTATTAAATGTTTAGAAAAACCATAAAAGACGAAGTTAATAATAAGACAGAAGATCGTTAATTTGAGTAAATTATATCAAATCACCAGATATAAACGAACGAGAACAACACTTTTGTAAATGAACAACTAGTTAACTAAGACCCGCGAGGAAACGAATACAATTAGAAAAATATTATTTTATAATTCCCGATTAATGGACAAATTAAAGACTTTAAAACAGGTGTTTTAACGTTTATACAAAACTTTTATTTAATTAATGGTGATTTCTGAAAACATTCACAACTGTTGGTTTAATATTTAACTCACACTATCTTATATAATACTTGCAAAGTATTATACATTTCATATTAATCCTTGGATTGTTTGTCTTTGTCATATAATTCACGGTATGAGTTATATAATTGTTATTTTTCATAAGTGATATATACGGCATATATTACACACTTTGCGTTTACTTTCGATTTATTTTATTTAACCAACCACCAAACTACTACAACTTGAAATCTAAATCTTTTAATCAACGTGTCGCGTTGAGGTGACTATCTATCTGGAAACCCAAATTCATTATCCGAGGCTATGGGCTTAGCAGTTAAGTAAGCTGCAATCTTGGTCAGCCATTCCAGTTTCCTATCGTCTGAATCAATGTACCTTTTCCACCAATCTTCTTCATCATCAATGTGAGTTTATAGCCCCATGTTTTACCTGTTTTACATATATTTTTGGGGTGAGAACATGCTTGTTTACAAAAGCCATTTACATGGTTGTGATTACTAATTGTTTATATAACTCATTTACATTAGCTCGCCTATGTGATACATTACTTGACTTCATTTTGGACATGAATGCTTAACTTTAATTTTGAAATGATTACGGATTATTAAAGCGGATTGCACTGATAACAACAACATTACTTAGTTACTGCCCCGGGTGTTCTTGGAGGGGAACACCGGTAAACGGAGTACATATTCTTTCATTACTAGCCCGGTATTCTTAGGAGGAACACCGGTAACGGGGAGTACAACTATTCTTTAAATAAACCCGAACGTGTTCTTGGAAGGGGGACACCTTGAATGGGTACATACATGTCAACGTCACAGCTTCATGAACTGTAAAATCACTTGGAGGGTGAGTGGCGAATTTTAGAAATAGAATCTATCGAGTGTGAATCCCGTTCGGGTGATTAGCAATCACTGGGCAAAACGAACGTTAATAGCATGTTGTCCACGGCGAATGTTATAAAATAATCTATTCGAAATTGACAATCCCCGTTCGGGTGATTAGCTATCCACTGGCAAACGAACTTATAACATGGTCGGAATAACGAATTTGTTGGGTCTACAGGGCCAACAATACATATACATGAATACTTGCGCGTTGTTTTGAATAAAGTGGCAATACATACTTTGAACAAAGGTGGTTCAACTATACATACGTTTTGGTGACTATTTGAGGATTTGAATGGTCATGCATGCTTTACAATTTTTGATTTCTAAAAATCATACATACATTTTGGAAGAACATTTAAGGATTTAAACGGTCATACCTACTTCACGGAACTTTGGTTCAACATTTATACTTACAAAACCTATGAACTCACCAACTTTAATGTTGACACTTTTAAGCATGTTTTTCTCAGGTGAATTAGATGCTTGGACTATTTGATGTGCATTGGAGTCTAAACTGGCAAGATTTCATTCATGGATTTCTACATACATACAAGTGATCAAATCTCGTTGTGTTAATTTCAAGCTTTTCATTGTGATGCAATTATGGGACAAACATTATATCAATTTCAAGTAAATCAATGAGATTACTTTTCAAACGACACATTTAAAGGTCGTTCTATTGTATCTAGCGCTGTGTATTATGAAGTAATGCCCCAGACACATTTCCGTTGCGACACATTTTTGGGGGTGTTACAACAAAGGCAAGAAAGTACTCGAGGAAGAAGTTGAGTCATAGGGAGTTGATGAAGCTGAAAGAAAGTTTGATCAGCTTGCTAAGGATGAAGAAATAGCCAGAAAGGTGCAAGAGGATTGGGAAGCAGAAGAGGAAATGAAAAAGTTAGCTGAGGAAGAAGCTACAAAGGCTGCTCTTATACAAGATTTTGATGATATTTAGGCTAGAATTGAAGCTGATAGACTTCTAGCTGCAAGGTTTCAAGAGGAAGAGAGAGAGAAACGTTTACAGTTGAAGAGAAAGTCAAATTTCTTTATGATACTATTGCTGCTCAAAGGAGGTTCCTTGCTCAACAAAGAACTGCTGCAATCAGAAGCAGACCACCAACAAGAACTCAGCTAAGAAACCAAATGATGACCTATCTGAAGCATGTAGGAGGAAAGAAGCATGCTGATTTGAAGAACAAGAACTTTAAAGAAATACAAGTTCTGTATAAAGAGGTTAAAAGGTCTGATAAAAACTTTATTGCTATTGGTTCTGCTGAGGATGAGAGACAGATTAAGGAGATGAATGAAGAATCTAAAGACCCTAAAAAGAAGAGATTAAAGAAGAGGGTTGTCAATGAAACTCCAAGGGAAGAAGACACAGCAAAGGTACCTGCTGAACAAGAAGTGACAGAGCAGGGTACAAAGAAAAGAAAAAGTGGTCATGTGAAGATGATTGCTAGGAAAAGGCCAAGACCACAGCCAGATGATGATAGTGATGATGAACACAGAAAATGTCTAAGGATTGTTACATTTGATAGTACCATAGATAGTGAGATTATGGAGACAAAATCTTTTGTTTCTAAGTTGCACAAGGTTTCATCACCAGATGGGGATTACCTTGTTGTCTACAGAGTTAATGGGCACTTCAGGGCATTTAACTATCTAATGGAGGTACTACATATTTTTGATAGGCAGGATTTGTTTCATTTATATGATTTGGTGATGAAGCAGTACTCAGAAATCACACCAGAAGGTATTGAGTTGATTCTTTGGGGAGACTTGAAGATTATGATGGAATCCTCAACAGAAGAAAATGATCAAGGTGATTTCTGGAACAATCAACAAGATTGGGAGATTTTTAGATAGAGACTGTATGAAGCTTATGGAGTTTGCATACTAGAGCTTAAGGATGGGACAGTCATCTACATGCTAGTTGAAAGAAGGTACCCTCTCTCCAAGGAATTGTTGCAAAGAATGCTTGATTTGGGATTGGAGGTTGATGAGGAAAGTACTGCTGCACTACATTTGGTAAGATTCATTAAGCAACGGCTTAATGAAGAGTAATGCTGTGAATGAAAGTGAGAAGGGTTTGGGTGTTGGCTAACCACCACACAACAAATGGTCTTCAATTCACCATGTCTAACAGACATCAAGAATTGACTAGTCCAGAAGCAAACGGCTTCTGGTAAAGACTTCTCAAATCCGTTTATGGTTGACAATTTACCAAAAATTATATGGTTCTCAACTCACCTTGCTTCACAGTTAAGAGTTGGCTAGTCCAAGATCAAATAGTTCCTGGTAAAGACTAATCAAATCTGTTGATAGCTGATAGTTTGCTAAAAACTATATGGTTATGAGTGCATCATGTTATGGTAATGAAGCATTGACTAGTCCAAAAATAAACGACTTTTGGTAAAGACAAATCAAATCCGTTGATAGTTGATAGTTTACTCAAAACTATAAGGTTATCAATTCATCTTGTTGTTTACAATGAAGAATTGGCTATCCCAGAGCAAACGACTACTGGTAAAGGAATATCAAATCTGTTAGTTTGCCAAAAAATACAAAGCCAACTTAGTTGGGTGTTGCTGAGAAGATATGTTGCAGATAAAAATGGATAGCTGAAGATGTCAAAATTATCGAAGATCAGATCAAGAGTTGACAGAGTGTTTGGATGCATCCTCCTGGTCTACAAGATGTTTACACTAAAGAAACATAAAGTTAAACAAGTTTAACAATCATGTTTAGGGGAGGATTGTTGGGAATTATGCATTCCTGACTTAGTATCATTAGTTATATTGGTTAGTACCGCTAGTTGTAATTTGTACTGACAGTACAAAATGTTAGTACTGACAGTACAAAATGTTAGTACTGATCAGATAGTTAGTACCGTTAGTATAAAATAGTTAGTACCGTTTATGAGATATGCATCAGATATCTTAGGAAAATATATGCATGATCTTTATACGCGTTTTGTAAAGCCCATTAGGGTTTTCTTAGTCTATAAAAGGAACCCTAGGCATAGTTGGTATATATAGTTCTACACAGATCAATAGAGATCGATTAGCAATCATAGTCTTTGTAATCTGTAACCTAGGCAGATTCAAGTGATAATATAAAGTTCTTTTGTGATTCTTAATATTGTTCTTCTTAGCATTATTGATTAGTTTTTGTATAATCAATAGTGTTCAAATCAGTGTTTCATTATTGTTGCTTTAGAATTATTTAAGGGAACAAATCCTTTACAAGCTAAAGGTTAAGATCTATTCAGTAAACGATCCATCAAAAAGTGAAAATCGAAACTAAAGCGAACCGAAAAAACAAACAGAATTTGTCAAAATCGAACCGAACTTAACCGAATTAAAAAATCTATTTTTTTCAGTTCTAATATGGTTTTGACAAAATGAAAACCCAATTGAACCGAAAACCGAATATATATATAATAATGAAAAACGTAATGATGGAATTCTTATGTGGTAATTACGTTATTCTTCGTTGCAATTACTAATGACTTGTAATGATTTTCGCCCCTGTGGTTTTACAAAGATCATGAATATGATCCACACTATTTCAACAATACTTATTCAAAATTATGAAAAGATACACAATTAGAGGCAATAACACAATTCGGAGCAATAGATGTACAACATGTGATTTTAACTTCAAAGTAAATGTGTTCACCTAAAGTTCTCCAATAGTTTGATCGTTATCTTCTCCGTTAGTGAACCTTTCAATTAGGAATTCCATCATTATTTTTACTAATGACCTGTAATGATTTTCGCCCATGTGGTTTTACAAAGATCATGAATATGATCCACACTATTTCAACAATACTTATTTAAAATTATGAAAAGATTCACAATTAGAAGCAATAACACAATTCAGAGCAATAGATGTACAACATGTGATTTTAACTTCAAAGTAAATGTGTTCACCTCAAGTTCTCTAATAGTTTGATCGTTATCTTCTCCATTAGCGAACCTTTTAATTAGGAATTCCATCATTATTTTTAACTGCAAAAAATACCATATTTAATGCACCAGTATGTACGGATGTATGTATATAAGTGTGTATGTGTAAAATAGATACAATCATTAAACCATTGATGTAAATTTCTTACAAATGCATATATAATTAAACACACACGTTACCCGATAAATCAATTATCAAAAGGGTCAATACGTGTACTCATGTTGGCATGTAGAAATCAAGCTTCCTAATAAGATATACCATTCATAACCATGTCCCAAAATTATCAAAAGATAAAGAAAGTAATAAACTGAATTATAGCTCCTTAGCTCCTCTCAAGTCACAAAACAAAATATTACTTTTAAGTTTTACCAAGAGGTCTTCATCTCTTCTCATTAAGGTCGTTTACATGCCAAAGAGACCGATCCCGATATCGAGAGCATTTAAATTGTAATAACCAATATATTACTAATCTTTAAAATTTGGTAACTAATAATTGTATAAGTGGCATGCTCTACTTTAGTTTGTATGTAAGAAACACCCCCGCGGAATTGTTATCTAGATAAAATTTTATTTATGGTTACATTGGACGTATCAACATAATAAAAAGATTGACACGTCCTAATAAGTGCTAACCTCTAAACATACATGACTTACCGCCCCATTTTACCATTATTATGTATAGCTTATAAATAAATCGTTGTGAGTGAAAAGGTTCTGCAATATTATTAGGTAAACTATATAATAAGACCAAAATTAATACTTTTAGTGTGTTAAAAGGATGTTACTAATTTTAATCTGGTCCCGTTTTGACCCGTGACCAGACCCACACATCATGCCCCCTACCTTTGTGATCAACTATGCACTTCAAAATCCACAATGGTTAGCATGGTCGGAATAGAAGAGTAGCAGACACGTAAAAAGCATCATATGAGCAGATATTTGAGATACTAACTAGTAGTTCTGACTCCTCCTCCCTAAAAATTTGCCCGTCCAATGTGAAGTCATCAAAACAATGGTTAGCATGGTTGGAATAAAAGAGTAGCAGACATGTAAAAAGCATTATATGAGCATATGTTTGATATTGCTAAGCCTGACTCAGAAGTTATTACCCTGACTGAAGAAAGCACATATTAGATACACTTAGTCCTAAATGAATATCCTTTGGATACAAACTTCCAATCACAGATTAAATACAGTAAAAACAAAACTCCTACAGTCTTACCTCTAAAGCTTTAGTATCATCCTCGGGATGTTCATTGCTGCTACTATGTTATGTATGGTAAAGTAAAGAAAGCATGTCCCAGGAGAAGGAGCTTGACTCGATATTCAACATAGCAGCCTTACCAAGTCTTTCCCACAAATATGATCTCTGCAACTTGCTTAAATGGAGGATAGGTTTTTGATGCCAAGCTTAAATCCACTGCACTGAATACCAATCACCACAATTACAGATCAAGAAATAAAACCTTTTACAGCCATCATATAATCATATATCTGTAGAGTTCAAACAGTTTTAGCGATATAAGAATGAACGTGACCATAATATATACATGCCTATAGCAATTCTATTTCACGAGATGCTTCCCATTGTCGAAATTGTTCAGCTTCTTGTTTTATCTTGTGTTGCGGTTGAACCTACAGTCTTGTACACATTAGCACCAAATTTTATTCATATTAAGAGATACAACATACATAAAATTCCTTTAGATAAAATAAAAATAGAAAAAACCTTTTGTGCTTTGATAAATTGTATCTCATCTTGCAATTTCTTTGCTTCTTCGTCACTCTTTTGTTTTTGCATCAGAATCAAAACTTGACTATCCTTTTTCTTTTTGAGATCATCTGTTACTCAAGTGATTTTAACTTGTGTGGGTGCATGTCTTGTAATTTTTGTGTTACTATATATGATGAAATGGTGTGACTTACGAATGATAAGTCATGTAAGCATAAATAAAAATAGGTTGTAGCCTTGGATTTTTGTTTCTTAGGTGAAGTTAACCTGCAAAATTATAACCTAAACAAAACAAAGCATACAATGGAAGACATACACCTGACCTCGCTGAACCATCTGATCCGCAAAAAAGTCCATTAACACTCTCCTAAATAATCATTTAAAGCAATTTTACTTTGGAGTTTATGTAGCAACCATGCATATCAGTAATAAAATCCATTTAGATAACATACAATTATTTGGATAACAATAAGCATTAAAAACTAATTGGTGGAACTCACTACTCCAGTTTTGAATTGACATCCAGCGAGAATGTTGATTGAATAGGTGTCAGGTCCTCTTATGTGGTCAAAGATACCCATACGTTAGTCATCATCAAAGTTAAACAAAAAACATAGTAGACAAATACAACAACAAACAACTATTTAGGGTGTTACTTGTAGTTCTCGTCAGGGTGTATACAGTTCTAACTAAGTTTTGGTGTTAATCAAAAGAGACTTGCATGTGGAGTAAGACACAGGGACGGAGGTACATTGGAGGTTGGGTTGGCCAAGGCCCACCCCATACCTTTTGCAAGAAGTATATTTATATAGGAGTGTTGTCTCAAGTTATGTAAATTTGATTATAAGTAACAAGGTTTGGCCCATCTAATTCCTTTTCCTGATAATTATTGTATATTTTTCTACGTTATACAATGAATTATCTTTCTCATAGAGTGTCATATTTGCTTATAATAGTCACATTATGGAGTTCATGAAAATGATATACAATTTATAAGTGGGAGGAACTTATTAACTGATACATAATGTTATATCTGTGTGCATCAAAATGGTTAGTTTAAAGTAGCAAGGTTACAATTAGCAATATAAATAAGATTTATCATATATAATTTTCTTGAATTTCAGTATGTTTTAAGTCTTTTTCTACATTTATTTATGTGTAACATTTTTCGGCTCACCCTAAAACTGAATCCTAGATCCATCACTGGTAAGACAGTGAGTGGCTCATGCATTTATATATTCCAAGATTGGAAAACATATATGGAGAATAGAAACGTATATCTAGAACCAAATTGCTCAAAAGAGTGATGGTATAAATCAAAATTAAACAGATATGATTATCAAATGTAATTATGGAGTATATCTTCAAAATTTAATTATGGAGTATATCTTCAAAATTTTATCTAAAAATCAAAATTCGAAATTTTAAAATGTGTGTCCATGTCATCGTTGAGGTGGCACCCAATCACTAAATCATATTTATACACTCATAATTAGCCCTATATATAAGTTATAGATATATATATATATATATAATTAGCCCCATATATAAGTTATAGATATATATATATATATATATATATATATATATATATAACATTTTTTAAACTTTAAATTTTAGTTTTACGCTAAAAGTCCATAAAACTAAATAAATAATTAATTAAAATTATGTAATTCGAGTTATTTGAGTTTGGTTTTCGGTTCGGATAATCCAACTTGAATTCAGTTTGGTTCTATTTTTCGATTTTACTCACAATTTTTTTAACCGAACTAACTGAATTGAACAACCCGATAACCGAACTGACCAACACCCCTGTTAGCGTAATATATATCTGTTGAAACTTTCGACCATGTTGTATGTTCTTGTTTCCCAAAATACTTTTTACCTCAACATGCAAGTTTTTTTCTTTTACGTAATTCTGGTTACGATCTTTTGTGAGACTAATTTACAACGTTTGAACAACTCATAAGATATATTCAAACTAGGTAAAATATTTCTTTTTTGAAAGGTTGAGGTAGCCACTTCTTTGCACCCGAGAGAAAAACTGAATTTAACATTTCTCACATTTTAACAAAGATTACAGAGCTTTTACTACTACCTTAATCTTTAGTACTTTTTTTTGAACGGCGATTTTATTTCAATGAAACACTAGCAAGTAGCTAGACTTACAACAAAATAAGATAGGGGTTTTTGAGCCACTCGTCCCAACTAAACGATGCTTTACATCTAAACCTACACCAATAAAAAGAACTAGAAACAACATTATCAAAAATAATCGCCTTCAAAGGAGCTTTATCTTCAAAAAGGAGTTTGTTACGGTATATCCATATGTTCCACCACATAGCATAAAACACACCTTCGAACATCAACTTAGATTTTGCCGCAAGACGCAAATGATTACCCATCAAGTTAATCACACATCATCATACGTATTCACTTCTTCATATAAACATTTCCACCATATTGATATCCTTGCGAGCAATCTGTATAGGTCAATTTACATCGAAAAAACAAATGCTTCGAAGACTCTACCCCACAATCACATATAGGACACGAAATGGAATGAATATCAATACCTCACCGAGAAATATTAAGCCGCGTTGGAAGAACATCCATCTTTATTTTCCATGCAAGGACATTCACTTTAATAGGAACATACTTAACCCACCGAGTCTTAGAGCAGATGATCGGAAGACGCTTCTCATCAATCACCTTCCGAATAGAAGCCACCGAGAATTCCCCTGAGCTCTCCAAGGTCCAAACCCACCTGTCACCCATTGGCACGAGGTTAACCGTACTTACCAATTCCAAGAGAGCATCAAGTTGCACCTGTTCTGCTCCACCCCTAGTCTTGCGACGAAACGACTAATCCATGCTAGGATCACTCAACTTAGTATAAACATTCACCGACTTACCATTCTCTAAGGCATACAAACGCGGATACAAATCTTTAAGAACACATCCACCGGACCAATTATCATTCCAGAATGAAGTTGTGTCCCCGTTACCCAACTTAAGACGCATAAACTCTAATACATTCACGCCTTGGTCACTCAAAACCCTAATTTCATTGACAATGGTCGTCCAGCAAGTCCGGACACCTACGTATTTTGCCTTACCCATGCTTCCATCTTCCCCATGAATCGCCTTAATAACATTCGCCCATAAAGACGTTTTCTGATTGTAGAACCTCCATACCCATTTCATCATTAAACCTCTATTTAAAGCATAGAGGCTTGACACACCAAGACCCCCACTATCTTTAGCCGTCAAAACACTATTCCATTTAACCCACGTTGCTTTATTATGCCTTACCTCGCTGACCTTTAAAGAAATGGCTACGAATAGATTCCAATGTGTAAAGAACACTCGACGAGACTCAAAAAATGGACATATGGAATATAGGAATCGATCCCATCACTGACTTCAGCAACGTTAACCTTCCACCAATAGATAAGGCTTTCATTTTCCACTTAGACAGTCGTGATTTCACCTTATCAATGACCTCCTTCTACGCTTGCACCCGAGATATAGATCCTCCCACTTTAGAGACTAAATAAGAAAACGGGGTATTCAGAATAAGGCATCCTAGCTTAGAAGCCGCATGCTTCACCTTCCCACCCTCCACATGAACACCCATAATCTTACTCTTCCTCATGTTCATCCTAAGACCTGATGCTCGATAGAAACAATCCAACACATGAATTAATGTATTAATATTTATGTCACTCCATTGTCCTACAAACACCGCATCATCCGCATAGAACATGTGCGAAAGATTCGCCGAATGACTTAGCTTAATACCCATAAACAAACCAGCATCAACCACCCGTTGAAATGATAAATGTAAACTCTCCATAATTAAGATGAACAAAAAAGGAGATAACAGATCACCTTGCTTCAAGCCTTTGCAGAATTGGAATTCTTCAGTTGGACTACCATTAATAAGGATAGAGCCTCTCGAAGACTTTAGACAAGTCTGAATCCAGTCACACCATTTATTCCCAAAACCAAAATTTTTTAATGACATCGTCCTAAGAAATCCCATCGAACTGAATTCATTAAGCTTTCTCGAAATCACCTTGAACAAATAAGTGTAGTGTTTCTTCTTAATTTTACACCATTGTAAAACCTCATTAAGAATAAACGGACCATCTAAAATTTGCCTCTCCACAATAAAAGCCGATTGTACCTCGTTAACAATATCCCCCAAAACCCTGACAAGCCGATTCGCCAAGATTTTCGCAATAATCTTATAAATACTACCAATAAGGCTAATTTGTCTAAAGTCACTAACCATATTGGCATCAGGGCATTTTTCGGCTGTTAGGAATCAAGCAATAAAGGATGGGATTGCAACTTTTGGGATGTCTTGCATGCGTTAAAAAAATGACTAACGGCCTTAAACACATCATTTTCAATAGTCATCCAAAATTGACGGTAAAAACCGAACGTGAACCCATCCGGACCCGGAGATTTGTCTGTACCACAATCCCACACCGCCCTTTTTACCTCCTCTTTAGTCACCACACATTCTAAATCCTCCTGTTGATCGATCAATAGAGACCTTGGGTAATACATATCAACAATAGCACGATGTTCCATTGGTTTATCAAACCTCTTACTAAAATGTTGAAAGAATTCCCGTTTAACATCATGCAGCTTTTCATTCCAAACTCCATCAACCATAAAACCCCGAATATTCAGTTGATTCCGTTTTTTATTCAACATTCACATGTAAAAATTCTTGAAGATTTTCTCATCCCTTCAACCGACCACTTAATCTCTTAGTCTTCTTGCGCCTATATCCATAGCATTAAGTTTGTCAATATGTGCAATCATTGGTCAACCTCCATCCTCTTATTAACCACCGTGTCCGACCCATTACCACTATCAATATCATCTTCCAATGTCCGAAGCTCCTCTTTATACTTTCCCCTCATGCCCATTCTACTATGCCTATTACTTTTAATCCACTCCCGAATCTTTAACTTGATAAATTTCAACTTACACATCATATTTCGCATACCATTTGACGCATCACCAGGAGCGGTTTTCCACGTATCCACAATAAGTTATTAAGACCCTCCAATTCCTTATCCATGATGAAAAATATCGATAAGGTACGGCCCAAGTCATTAGAAGACTCACGAAGATGAATTGGTCTCGAAATGATCTAGATAAGTACACTCCAAGTAGTAGTTGTATGTTCGGGTGGCAAGTAAATAAATAATGGTTTTCTGAGTTGTGTTACGATCTGTTTGCTATTCTTTGTGGCAGAATTTATGACTCAAGTTGAACGCGCTTCGCCTAATGGCACGCTCTCAAGACCCGCATTTAGCAATGAGCGAGTTAAACTCCTCCGCCTTCCTTGAGCATTGAAAATTGAACCAAACCTATCTAGATTTGTGTCGAACCTCATTAAAGTCACCCATTATTACCATCTCCCCATCCCACTGGTTAATCGTATGCGCCAAGTAATCCCATAACATGCGTTTGTCTCTCAGATCATGAGGAGCATACACCTCTATGATAAGGAGATCAATACCATTCTTGAGCCACACACCCCGAATAATAACAAAAAAAGTCTGACAATTGAAATAGTTTAATTATTTTCCTAATCGAATTGGATTCCCAGCACACTAATTCCCTCCCGACCTCGTTATCAACTGAATTACTATGATTGGTAATCAAAACGCAGTTAGTTACCCCTACAACTCCTCACACATCGAAACTCTATTTTTCTCCATCGTGGTTTATTGAATCGCCAAAAAGTTTCTCTTTATTGTTAACACACAACTCCCTAACCCAATCTTTTTTGGCCTTTTGGGCAAGGCCTTGAATGTTTAAGGATAAAAAATTCATCGATGAACCATCGACGCTCCTTGTGATTCAATGATCTCGGACAAGTTATTCACACATCCCTCCATTTATCACTCCCATGTTTGACCCCTACTTTTCACAACTTCCTCCATCAATCACTAGAATGTTCCCCTCCGTACACGAAACCTCCTGAATTTTTTAAACCTCCCAGTGCACAATCAGATGTCATAAGCTTCCTCTTAGAACCCCTATTAGTACTATCTCCGTTTCTCCCAGCAAAGAAACCTTTCCGTGTTACATTTTTGCGATTTATCACCATTAACATTCCTATCGTTCTCCTCAGCATTAGGTGTGAAACCTGGGGGATACTTT
The DNA here is from genome assembly GCA_026074375.1 of Tanacetum coccineum. Taxonomy (NCBI): domain Eukaryota; kingdom Viridiplantae; phylum Streptophyta; class Magnoliopsida; order Asterales; family Asteraceae; genus Tanacetum; species Tanacetum coccineum. The sequence continues at coordinate 2,484 of BQNB010082242.1, read as the reverse complement.
AAACTTTGATCCTCTTCATTCACATTCTCATTATTGTCTTTTCTGTTCTTATTAAGTAAAGAATAAATACCAAACGGATCATCCGACAAGTTCACCTTTGGCCCAATAGACTCATCAAACTTCGTTTCTGGAACCTCTTCCATGTAACTATTATCACCACTACTTCCCACATATTGAGCCTTGTTGTCATCTTCCATAAACCCATCATCTGATTGATCCTCTTCATCGGACTCCTCCAACAATTCAAGAACCCATCTTGGAACTTCCTTTGCTCGAACCCAAAACACCTTACCACGAAAAATCATTTTAAAATTCTCAAAGATATTCATATGAAACTTCGTGTACAAACACAATCTTTTTGAATGAAATCATCTCTCTTCCTGATCATCGACATCCAAAAGTTCCCCCCACTTCGCAACAAGCCTTTTGAATGTATTCTCCGACCAAAATTTAAACGGGACTCCTTCAACCTCCACCCACACAACTCTGCCATCAGGATTAAATTCGATGGAAGCTTGTTTCAACTCAGAAAACCAAGAACCCACCCCGACATTATCACGGAATAATTCTTTAGACTTAGTAGAAGCGAATTCCAATAAGACCCATAATTCCCCCATATACCTCACACTAATGTCAATAAAGCCTTCATTTGTTAGAACCGTCTTGAGATTAGATAAAGATGCAAATTCTTTCACCCTTCCCAACAAGGAATTAGTAAGGTATTTGGAGTTCAAACAATCATCATCTAAAACAATAGCTAGATTGGCTTCACAATCCACCGTCCCAGACTTGTAGATAGACTTCACCACATTAACAAACGATTTACCACTATCCGCACCCTCAACATCCTTACTAGAGGTCTGGACACCACCCCTAAAAGACTTAACATTCTTCTTCTCATAAACTTTATTTCTATTCAAAGGGGCTCTCTGAAATTTCGCAATGTTAGCATGAAACTTATATAACGAGAACCATAACGTTAACTTTGGTTTATCTCCAGTCTCTTCCACGCAATAAACGGTTAATAAAACGAATAAAGCCAAACCTCTTACCCTCCTTCGACCTCTTTAATAGAATAAAAGAGTCTACTACGTGACCATATTGTTTGCAAGATTGAAACAAATCCTTGGCAGAGAACGATTCTGGGAAGTTCGTGACAAATATCGATGTGGATATTCTATTCACATCATCCTCTTTCGATTTATAACTACCCATGATGCTAAACAACAAAAGAAAACACAAAAGCTGAAAGATTCAAATCAGCCAAAAAGAAATCCAAATTACCGATCCAAAATCTAAAGAGCACGTCGATTCAATTAAAAAAAGATTACGAATCAATAATCAAAGAGGAAATCCCAACCCCCGGTTTATTAAATGATCACAGCAAATGTAGGGAACGATCGATCATAAGCCTACACCACTCACACGTAACATCGACAGGATTGAAATACCTACGAAGACTATATCACGTAAACCAGTCGTTAATCGAAGAATGATGTCTAACAGATTCGAATCAGGCAGCGAAAAAACGAATATCAAAGAGATGGGTTTTTTTTCTTCTTTTCAAATCAGTTTCAACTATTATCTTGTTTGTGAGAATTACCTTAATATTTAGTACTTATAAAGAGTGTATGTCTTTCTTTGAAATCTTGAATATTACTCACAACTTAAATTAATGTAGTTTGTCTAAATCACTCTTAAGTACTTTTAAGCTTGGTAAATTCTAAAGTTGACAACTTTAAAAAAGCACACACTATATTAATTTTAAAAATCACTCGTTTTATATTTCAAAAAACACACGCTTTGCATTAAAGGTCGAACCAAAATCACGGTTTCTCAAGTATAATTATTTGCCGGTATATACCGCCGTTTTGCGCGGGTATTGATCTAGTCTGTTATAAAGCAAAACTATTCGTTTTTTTTACACCCGTTACACACATTAACAAGTAGAAGTATGTGAATAATGTGATCAATAGTTCAGTTGATTAGCGATAACTAGAGAAAAATTATAATAAAACAATCATAAGTCATGTGATTTAACAAAATAATTAGTAGTGTGGCACATATGGCATCGACTAGATGTGAGTGTGAGATAAAGATACGTATTCTAGTTTCCACATAGCCTTTTTTGTATAAAAGTTGCATATAGTCGTGTATACTTATTGTTAAAGTTGTATGATGTGGCCGCGATATCATTTCACATACTTGGTAAGTATGAATTAAGGAATACATCCATTGATCACCTAAGAACCCCAATAGTTTCTTCTAACACCATTTATATATGAAGACTTGAATAAATAATAATCATGCACCCAAAGGAGATAAATCCACGATTTTCGTCTACTTTCTATCTTCTCATCTCGTGTTGTGCTAACGTTCTCGACCTTAAGTATATTCATAAATTCACGTAATATTTAATCCCAATTTTCATTCATTTTTTCAATTCCCTGTACCTCATTAATTCAAAAAAAAAATACCCTAATT
>BQNB010082241.1:0-29386 GCA_026074375.1 Tanacetum coccineum | reverse complement strand
CAGACAATCAATACGCCGTATGGTATGGAGCGGGTACGCCGTATTGATGTCTGGGAAAACAGACTCGATAAAAATAAATAACATTCTGGGTTGTCTCCCGAGAAGCACTTTTGTTTATAGCGAAGTCTTTAAGTTTGACTTTTCTTCAGCTTCTCTTCACAATTATTTGGTGCGCGTCACCTTCCATCCGTTGTCCTTTTTTTGAAAAATATCTTGGTAGATTTTGGACATATTATCTTTGTTTCTCTCCCAAATATCATAGTCACATCTTCTTATAGCAATATATTCTTCATTGGGTCCAAGCGAGTACTGAATTGCTTCAAACTTTTCTGCTTTACACATTATTTTGTTAGGTTGCTCATCAATGGATGTATTGCTATATTTGCGCTTTGTCTGACTTTGTTCATCTTTGTAACACCCCCATATTTGACATATAGCAACGAAAGCTAATCTGGGGTATTACTTCATGAATCATAGTCACAATAATAGAAAATGACTCAAAAGAGACATTTTTGAAAGATAAGTTATCATTCATTATTCATCAGAGTTTTTACAAAAGAGGTCCCAAAATACATTTCAAAACATAAAGTTAAATGATAACAGGTTTGGACGTCCTCAAGTCCAATGCCTCTCCGTGCTATAGTTGCTCAATTACCTGAGATAAACATGCTAAAAGATCAACACAAAGGTTGAGTGAAATTCACAGCGTTTGCAATGTAATAGTCGAATACAAGTCAATGAAATAGTAATAATTGCAACGAATACAATTATCATGAAAAACAGTATTATTGCCCTAAGCTCATGCAACCAAACATTAACATCCGAAGTTAATTTAACGACTTGAAGGAACAACTGTCCCTTAAGGAAAGGTAACTTGTCAAAGTTATCCTTTGTTCTCAAATATAGTATGTTAGGTTACCCCATGTACGGGTATACCAATGGGAGTCGTCACCCCTAATAGATCTATCCACAATATTCACGTTCACTCGTAAGTGACTAATGGTTTATGATTAAGAAATATTGGCAGTGAAGGCAAACTTAGGCAATAATATATCAGGATAACATACAGTTAGAAAAATACTTGTATTCATGGTTATAGCATGTATCTCCCCACTGGATTTAGAAAAACATGTAAAGGTGGGACTATGAACTCACCTTATCAAGGTAGTTGATTGATTTGAAATTTAATTCAAATGAGAGTAAATAGCATCGTCACGCAACCTGGAGTAATATGTCAAGTCTTAGTTTGATTGACGATATTACAAACTTTATTTCATAAAGTTTAACAGTTTTTGGTTTGATAACTTGTGAAAATATCGGATCACTGTCCGGGCTATCATAATCCAGAGGTCATGTAATAAACGTTTGAGGAGCTAGGACACTTTAAATCGTAAATCCAGCAACTCGTCAATACGTCTACCCAAATGAAATCCCCTCACATGAAATTCCCTAGTAACGTGATACATTATAGATTAAATGATAAGATTTTATTATTTTAGATTTCTTCAAAAGCTAGTGGATGATAAATTATGTTAAATATATAACATAATTGATTTATAACGTTTCGATCGATGAATGATAACGACAAATGTGTCGGATTTTAATAAAATTGAGTCTTATAATATTTAAATATATTTTTATAATTAATATAAAAATATTACATTTTATACCCTTGAGAATATAAAAATGACAATATATACCCTTGGTTTATATATATTTACAAAGTTAATCCTTTTAATATAACTTTTAAAATCTTTAAACCCTTAACTTTAAAGAATGGCAAAACAACCCCTGAAGTTTAACTTTAGAATAATTACATTTCCAGCCCCTCTAGTCATATGTTTCAAGAATTTACAATTTATACCCCTTTGCATGAAACCATTTGTGAATTAAGTCCAAAAACCATAATATTGATATTTTTGAAATCCAACAGAGTTTTACAGCTTATGGCTTATTAGAATAAGCTAAAATAAGTTAAGTTTACGAGCTTAAAGCTTATAGAAAGAGCTTGTGAACTAGAAAGATCAAAATGGGCACATTTGGTTTAGGAAAAACAAAACGCATGGGTTTGTCGTTCAATGCTTTAAACAAGAGTTTACATGGATCTAACAAAGCTTAAACATGGTCTTAAAATGTGACAAGAACTTATAGAATAAATTGAAGACTTACTAGAGCTTATATTGGGTCGAAATGAGCAAAACAACTTAAAAACTTAAGATATCACTCAAGAATCCTTTTCTTCTTAACCTTGGCTTCTAAAATGGTTTAACCTTTCTTCCTTGGCTTCCTTACTTCAGCTAGAACATGATTTAGAGGTGGATTGAAGTTTGAATAGTGAATTGGAAAGTGTACATGTATGTATTTATATATAGTGCTCGAAAATACTTAAGGACCAAGTTTTCTTGGAGTAGGGACCAAGGTAAATGGAGTAGGGACCAATTAAAGGTAGAGTGGTGATCAAGGAAGTATCTATGCATGGTGTAAGGGTGTGTAGGGGTTCGGTTACCAAAGGACTGACGAGGGGTGTTTGCTTGGTGTACAAGAATAGTGACAAGGTGGTGAGGAGGTCATAGAGCTACTTGAGGTGCTTGAGGTGCTTGGTTTTTAGGTTAGAACTAGTTTTAGGTGTTTAGGGTTTTCGTCTAGGTTTAGGTTAGAATTAGGGTTTTGTTTAGGGTTTAGTTTCTTGGTTTAGAAGTTGTGCTTTAAGTGTTGTAACTTGTGTTAAAGTGGTGGTAAGAAATAAACATGATTTTGGAGGGAAAATGACCTAGTTTGAATTCTATGCATGTTTAACTTGTACTTTGAGCTTTAAGGAGTTGTACATTGGTTTTGGAGGGAATTAATATTCAAAAGTTATTCATTGTACACTTGTACACATGCCTTGCAAGCTTGAACATTCACTTTATATGTAAACATTTCATATAATTAGGGTGTTGATATAAACGTTAACGATTGAAATCCGTTTTGTAATAACGTTTTGAAAAGTACGTTAAATAGATAACGTATGATAAAATAGAGTTTAAAACATATTGCTTGACATATTATAACGTTTACTGGCTATAAACGTTAATGAAATTGGCATAGGTAGGTTGCGTGAGCTTGTTTACTTAGGTTATGCAAGTTACGTTGCATAATAGGTGGAATAAAGCAAAAATATTCCCGTGAAAATGGTTGTACTTAATTTAATAAGTAGATATTACATTGATGACAATTGTATCTAATTTAATAGATGGATAATTACATTGATGAAAATTGTGGGTTGTTATAATCTTCCTTTTTGGTGTCGCACTTTCCACGTGTTATCAGATAAGGTTTGAAGAGCGAGTCAGTAGTAGTATTGTTATTACTCAAGATGTTGTCATCCATTCGTCTCTTATTTCAATTCCCATTCATCCAAGCATGGAACAATACTTTTTTAGTTTTTCCATCTATTTTCATATGTTTATCAAATGATGAATTTACTTGCGATATGAATTCAAGTGGATCAATTCCCCAGTTGTCTCTTTCGTCCAACATTTCTTCTTCTCCATCGTATGAATCAGGATAAAATTTACAGAAAAATTTCTCAACAAGTTCTTCCCAAACGGTGATTTTTCCTTCTCCCTCATTTTTCCACCATTTTCTTGCGTCTTCCGCCAGTGAGAGAGGAAAGATTTTTATTCGTAGTTGATGGGAATCCATACCAGGAATGTAGATTAGATCAATCATCTCAAGCACCTTAGCGATGTGGTCAATCATGTCTTCGTCAATCCATCCGTGGTATGCATTCTTATGTAATTCCACCAAAAATTCCTTGCTGAGTTCAATGTTTATATCGTTACTGGTGATAGAAAGATTCGATTTATTTTGAGCATTCACTATGTATTCCTCTAAAATTAGTTCTGCCATGACTTCTTATGGTATCTTCTCCAGTCTACTAGCTCTGATAAATACTTCGTGTAATACCCGAAAGTGGTGCTGCCTTAATACTAGGCATGTAACTTTTATTGTAAGAAAATTCTAACAATGGTAAGGTCTTTTCCCACCTTTTCCAAAATCTATAACACATGCTCGAAGCATGTCTTCGAGTGTTTGGATGGTTCTTTCACTTTGTCCATCAGTTTCAGGATGATATGTCGTACTCATGTCTAATTGAGTACCCAAAGCATTCTGCAATGACTGCCAGAATCTGGATGTGAAATGACTGTCACGATCCGAGATGATAGATATCGGCACTCCATGTCATGAGACTACTTCCTTTATATATAACCTTGTAAGGGTTTCCATACTATCTGTTGCTCCGGTGTTGATGAAATGTGCTGATTTGGTAAGGCGATCTATAATGACCCAAATTGTGTCATGTCCGCTTGACATTTTTGGTAGTTTTGTAACGAAGTCCATCGTTATTCTTTCCCATTTCCATGTAGGAATCTCTGGTTGTATCATTAAGCCGGATGGCTTCTATTATTCCGCTTTAACTCTAGAACATGTCAAACATTTGCCGACATATTCAGCGATGATTGCCTTCATGTTAGGCCATCAATAGAGTTTCTTTAGATCCAGATACATCTTGTCAGAACCTGGGTGAATGGAATACTTCGATTTATGGGATTCATGCATGATCAAGTCTCTCAAATTACCAAAGAGTGGTAACCAACTTCGATTCTTAATACATCGGGTTCCATCAGGATGTACTTCAAATGATTTGTCCATTCCTCGTAGATTCTTAGCTTTGATGCTCTCTTCCTTGATTGCCTCAGTTTGGGCTTCAAGGATTTGTGATGGTAATTTTGGGTGAAGGGTCATGACTAATGCTCTAACTCGGAGTGGTTTGATTCGTTCTTTCCGGCTTAAGGCATCTGCTACAACATTTGCCTTTCCAGGATGGTAGAATCTCACAATCATATTCTGCAAGAATTCTAACCAACGCGTGTCTCCTGTTCAACTCTTTCTGATATAGGATTGCTGAAACGTTATGAATCCTGAACACAAGTACACTTGTGCCATACAAATAGTGTCTCCAAATTTTAAGAGCGAACACAACTGCTCCTAATTCGAGGTCATGTGTGGTATAATTCTCTTCATTATGCTTAAGTTGTCGAGATGCATATGCAATAACTTTTTCTCTTTGCATTAGCACTGCTCCCAAACCTTGATGAGATGCATCACAGTAAACAACAAAATTGTTGTTCCATTTCCTGTAATGCTAAAGATTGGACTTCATTAATTTTCTGTTTTAGCAGTTGAAAGCTAACTCTTTGGTCTTCTCCCCAGATAACTTCTAGTTTTTCTGGTAATTCATCAAGAACTTTGCAATTTTCAAGAAAATCTAATATGAATCTCTGATAGTAACACGGCCAAAGTCTAAGAATTGGCGTACTTCTGTAGGTGGGTAGGGAGATCCCAATTTCTTAACTGCTTCAATCTGGCGGGGACAACGTGAATTCCTTGACTAATCAATCACATTGCCTAAAATGCACGATACTAATCAAAAAAATCACATTGAGAAATTTAGCTTAACAGTATCTCCTTTCTGATAATTCAAGATTATCCAGGTGATCAACAGTTCTTCTATGTTACAGAGTAGATAAGAATATCATCATTGAACACTATCACAAATTGATCCAAGTATAGGTTTACACACATGTTAATGCGATCCATGAACACAGCAGTGCGTTAGTTAAAACCAAATGCATCTACATGAATGTCATAGTGTCTGTAACCGCATTTTGAAAGCATTCTTGGAATATCTAATCCCTGACTCTCAGTTCATGATAACCTGATCTTAAGTTAATTTTTGAGTAAACACTTAAACCTTGAAGTTGGTCGAAGAAGTCATTGATCCTGGGTAATGGGCAACGATTCTTTATGGTGAGTTTATTCAGCTCCCGATAATCGATACACATTATGAAAATCCTCCTTTCTCTTTCTAACAAAAAACAGGAGCCTCCCCAGGGCGAATACTTGGTCGATAAAACCCGTCGTCTGCTAACGCTTGAAGTTTGGTTAGATAGTTCCTGCATTTCCTGAAGGAGCTAATTGGAAGGTGCTCAGGCTACTGGTGTCGCTCCCGGAAATTAGATTCGATTTGAATTTTACACTTGCGACTGAGAAGGCCCGGTAATCTTCAAGAAAAACTTCCCGAAATCCTCTGACTACCACTATATCTTCTAGGTCATTTTTTTGTCGAACATCTTCGCCATTAACTTGGCCTCGAAAGACTTAACATCCCTCTGGAAATATTCCTTTCGGTTTTAATACAGGATATGAGGCTTAGTCGGGTTTTACTTCGATCACCTTGGATGATCAAAGTTTCATCGTCGATTGGGATGTGGACGACTTTCTCGTCACAGATAATTTTAGCATGATACTTGGATAACCAATCCATACCAATGATGATGTCAAAACTACCGAGCTTAATCGACATGTGATCAATTTTGAATGGTTGGTTTAGCAAGATCAGAGTGCAACCCTGGATAACGGTATTAGTGCCTACTAGGTTTCCATCGGCCATTTCAATGTCGTGGGTAGTATCTAGTGTAATTGGTGGGATATTAAGGTTAGAAGCAAGAGATATAGATACAAAACTTTTATCGGCTCCTGAATCAAATAATACTTTAGCTAGATGTTGGTTTAGAAGGAACGTACCCGTGACTACGTTCGAGTCTTGGTGAGCGTTGTTGTCCCTCAGCAAGTATGCTCTTCCATGGGCATTGTTGTTTGCCTTTGGGCACTAGTTTCTGTAATGCACTTTCTCTCTACAATCATGACAAGTTACTGACACTGGCTATAGGTTGCTTCCAATGGCTGGCCCTTTGATTCTGCAGTTCCTGGTCAAATAACCTACCTTGTTGCAAGTGTGACACTTGACAATGCAAGGTCCTGTGTGATGCAGAGTGCATTTCTTACATAGGGGAAAGCTTCCAGTATACCTACTGTTTTCATTTGGGGCGGCAGTATAAGCCCTGACAATTTCTTGCCTTCTATTATGTTGTTTTTGGTGATCATTGTTGCGGTTGTTATTGTTGTTGTGGTGGTTGTTTTGGTAGTTATTGTTGTTGAAGGTTCTTTTATCATCAAACTTTCGTTTGTGATCATTGGTTCCTTGCATAGAATTGTGCTTTATTACTTGATCCATTAACCTCTGAGTTATGGTAATGGCTTCCTCCAAAGTTTGAGGCTTTGAAGCGGTAACATTTCCTTTAATACTTCGGGGCAATCCTCCGATGAAAAATTCCATCATTTTCTCAGAATTTGGCACCATAGTGGGACATAAGGTTGCCAACTCCTGGAATCTTCTAACGTAAGTCTTGAGATCATTTCCTTTTACAGTCAGATTGTAAAATTCATCTTCCATTTTCTTGACCTCAGTTCGGGGACAATACTTCTTTATTAAGAGCTTTTTAAATTCAGACCAGGTGATCTTGTAGGCTTCCTCTATTCCAATAGGCTGGGCGAATGAATTCCACCATGATAAAGCTTCTTCAGTTAGAGTACCAGTAGCAAATTTCACTTTGCAGTCCTCGGTACAGTTACTGCGGAGAAATACTGATTCAGTTCGTTCAAACCAGCGGATGAGGCCAACAGCGCCTTCCGTACCTTTGAAATTGAAAGGTTGGCAGCTCATAAACTCTTTGTAGCTACATTTTCTTGCTACAGGAGCTTCTCTTGGTCCGGTGTTCCTATTGGTATTGTCAGCATTTGCCATGGTAGCAGCTTGTGCTTCCAGAGCTGCGGAAACACTATCAGCAACTAGTTTCCTGATGGCAGCCTGAGACATGGCTGGTGCTGCAGATGTTGGTGTCCTCTTGGGAGCCATTCTATCAACATTTACAAGACAACACAGAATAAGAATTCATATAATGATAGTCATATCACAAGTCATCGTATAAAAATCAAAAATTTCATACTTAGTGATATTGAATTTATTTGACATATCATTGTATGGATTCTCATTTTGATGCAAGTTTTAACAAGGAAATACACATCCTTTGATATTACATTGTAGGTTATAACGAAAGATTTTGGAATTGAAATTCTAACAAGTATTTGACTCATTAGGTTTCTCAGGGTCGGGTTTACTTCTTAGTGGTTATGGTATGATACCGCGACCACTTAGATAACTCATTATGGATCATACCATACATGAGTAATCATAATACATGACATATGATAGACAACCATGATAAACATAAATCGGTATCATAAAACAGCGAGGTATAATGGAATCACCACAGTATTAAGTCATAATCAACTTGTCTACATATTTTACATAGTCAAAATTTGACAAGTGTCATTATTTATGCCACACATCCAGTGGTTGGATTCTATCAAAAGCTATAAATGATAAGGATCTAGTCTAGTATTCTGGTGGTGGTGGTCCTCCCTTGTGGTTCTTGAGCTTATGGATCTTGTTCAGAAGATTCTTCATATCTGATCGGTGTCGAACCTGAATATCCTCGACGAGTATCTCTAAAGTAGAAGTCCCGATGCGAGCAAGAACAATCTCGTCATCATGCCTTATTTTCTCTCTCTGAAATTTAGAAATCTGAGTACGGGCTTCTTAAAGTTTGGTTTTTAGTTGGTCAAAATCTCGCTGTATGATTACTCAACCATTACCAAGACCTTCTATCTTATTTTCTATGTGCTCAATTCACTCAAGAGGGAGCTCATCTAAGTGATTCAAAATAGTCTCGATCTGTTCCCCATGACGTTCCAAACTCGTCTTATGAGAACTCTCTCCAATATCAAATACCTTAGGTGGGGTAGAGAAATCAGTAGAGGATGATAGGAAACGGGCTCATTTCTGAGGTGGTAAAATCTCTTCGGGAAGAAAGAAATCTTGGGGATCAAACATTGGTGATGGAGGCAAAGCAGTTGGTGGAGCAATAGGAGCTTGTGGTAGTGGAATAGGTGATTCATTACTAGTAGCATCATATGCTTGCATGACCTTCATATATGGATCATCGTGAAAAGGTGAGATGGCTAGTGATGCCAAAAGATACTTAGATAAATCATCTAAAGGATCAGGAGAGGTGTTTCCCGGTGAGGCTGGGGAATAGTCTGGTGAAGCCGGAGTACAGTCAGGAGTGTTTTTAGAGGAAAAGGCATCCTTAACATCGAAATCAGATGGGACGATAATAGGGTAGATATAGTTGGAAGTGTTTGAAGACATATTTCTGAAATAACCCAATGGAAATAACATAAGTTATTTATATTTAATATAATAGTTATGTATCATTTACATACTATTCGGGAAATGCAGTGACACAGAGGACTTTCTTGGATGGAAAAGTAGTTATAGTTTAGGTTTAAACCTTGTTCTCTATAACCGCGGCTCTGATACAAATCTGTAACACCCCCATATTTAACATATAGCAGCGGAAGCTAATCTGGGGTATTACTTCATGAATCATAGTCATAATAATAGAAAACAACTCAAAAGAGACGTTTTTGAAAGATAAGTTATCATTCATTATTCATCAGAGTTTTTACAAAAGAGGTCCCAAAATACATTTCAAAACATAAATTTGAATGATAACAGGTTTGGACATCCTCAAGTCCAATGCCACTCCGTGCCATAGTTGCTCAATTACCTGAGATAAACATGCTAAAAGGATCAACACAAATGTTGAGTGAAATTCACAGTGTTTGCAATGTAATAGTCGAATACAAGTCAATGAAATAGTAATAATTGCAACGAATACAATTATCATGGAAAACAGTATTATTTCCCTAAGCTAATGCAACCAAACATTAACATCCGAAGTCAATTTAACGACTTGAAGGAACAACTGTCCCTTAAGGAAAGGTAACTTGCCAAAGTTATCATTTGTTCTTAAATATAGTGTGTTTGGTTACCTCATGTACGGGTACACCAACGGGAGTCGTCACCCCCAATAGATCTATCTAGAATATTCACATTCACTCGCAAGTGACTAATGGTTCATGATTAAGAAATATTAGCAGTGAAGGCAAACTTAGGCAATAATATATCAAGATAACATACAGTTGGAAAAATACTTGTATTCATGGTTATAGCATGTATCTCCCCGCGGGATTTAGAAAAACATATAAAGGTGGGACTATGAACTCACTTTATCAAGGTAGTTGATTGATTTGAAATTTAATTCAAATGAGAGTAAATAGCCTCGCACGTAACCTGGAGTAATATGTCAATTCATAGTTTGATTGATGATATTACAAACTTTATTCATAAAGTTTAACGGTTTTTGGTTTGATAACTTGTGAAAATATCGTATCACTGTTCGGGCTATCGTAATCCAAAGGTCATGTAGTAAACGTTTGAGGAGCTAGGACACTTTAAATCGTAAATCCAGCAACTCATCAAAACGTCTACTCAAATGAAATCCCCTCACATGAAATTCCCTAGCAACGTGATACGTTATAGATTAAATGATAAGATTTTATTATTTTAGATTTCTTCTGAAGCTAATGGATGATAAATTATGTTAAATATATAACATAATTGATTTATAACGTTTCGATCGATGAATGATAACGACAAATGTGTCGGATTTTAATAAAATTGAGTCTTATAATATTTAAATATATTTTTATAATTAATATAAAAATATTACATTTTATACCCTTAAGAATATAAAAATGACAATATATACCCTTGGTTTATATATATTTACAAAATTAATCCTTTTACTATAACTTTTAAAATCTTTAAACCTTTAACTTTAAAGAATGGCAAAACAACCCCTGAAGTTTAACTTTAGGATAATTACATTTTCAACCCCTTTGGTTATATGTTTCAAGAATTTACAATATATACCCCTTTGCATGAAACCATTTGCGAATTAAGTCCAAAAACCATAATATTGATATTTTTGAAATCCAACAGAGTTTTGAAGCTTATGGCTTTTAGCTTGATAAGTACACGAAATGAGCTTTTTAGGGTTTTAGGGTGCGTTTAGGGCACGATTTGGTTTAGGAAAACCAAACAAATGGTTTCTATGGTTCAAGGCTTATACAAGTAACTTAAATATAGCTTATACAATATCTATAATGATACAGGATCTTATGGAACAAGATAGAAAGCTTACTAGTACTTGAAATGATGAAAATGTCGAATGGAGCAAAAACAACTCAAAAACTTAAAAGATGAATCAAGAGACTTCTTTCTTCTTGTTTCTTGGCTTTTACTTGCTGTATACTTTCTTCTTAATCTTCCTTGGACTTGTTTAGATCATGAATTAAGGTAATATGAAGCTCTTATGGTGTATTGAAAGTGTAGGTATGTATGCGTGTATATATAGTGGTAGAAATACTTAGGGACCAAGTTTACTTGGTGTAGTGGCCAAAATAAGTAAGGTAGGGACCAAGTAATAGTAGAGTGGTGACCAAGGAAGGCTATGGAGTAGCAATGCAAGGTGTATGGAGGTGGTGATGGTTCGGAAATCAAAGGAGGTGGCTACGTGGTTTTCTTGGAGCTCAAGGTGACTAGTAGGTGATTCATGGTGGTGCTTGGGTGCTAGGGTGGTGACAAGGTGCTGAAGGTGGCTAGCAAGTAGGTGGATCATGGTGGATATTATCAATAAAAAGATCATAGAGGAACATGTTTTTAGTAATTCTATAACTCTGGTGTTTTATATTCCGCGGAACAATAGTTTCATTTGTTAGAGGTCTCTCTAGAGTTGCTTGTGATTACATAAGTTCTCTACAACCTTAACAAGGCATAAATATCTATCAAAGGGCTAGGACCTACAAGTGGTATCAGAGCCTGGAGAGAGCCTCTGTTAAAGAAACTTTACAATTCTTTCTCATAAGAACCTCACAATTGTCTATACAAAAATCCATCACAAACATACAATCCATCAGCCATCAGTATCTACATTTACTTTCCCATCAACAACTAAACCTGTGTTCTCAGCATCAACTTCTAAACCAGTCTTTGAGTCTCCAAATCACACTCAAACCTCACACACTACCCAGTCTCAGCAACTCCAACAATATCACACAACCACTGTCTCAAACAATAATGCCAAATTTCCTTACTTAAAGAAGGAAGAATATGAGACGTGTGCCACGAGATGGATTATAGATCATGAACAGTGATCACAACTTGTGGAACATTGTTCTAAATGGAAAACAGCAGGAAAAAGACAGGAAGAGATCCAAAAGGAAATATTATGATTCTTCCACCTGTTTCTGTTGAAGAACAAATTGCTGTTCAAAGAGAGACAAAAGCAAGAACTATATTGCTTCAGTCTCTTCCTGAGGATCATATGGCTGGATTTCCCAACATCTAAATGAGCAAGGGATATTTGGTTGGCTGTCAAAGCCATATTTGGAGGTAATGATGAGTCTAAGAAAATGAGGAAATCAATGCTAAAGCAAGAGTTTTTATAATTTAGGGTATCTGAGTCAAGGGTTGCATAATGGTGTGGGGGGGGGAATGACAGGTTTTAGAGAAGAATTAGTCTAACCTCAATCATATTCAAGCTAGCCAGACAATGAAGATGTAACATGACGTTTTCTCAAGCACTTCCACCCTTCTTGGTCCATAGTTGCCCTCACTCCTTAAACAAAGGGTGGTCTTGATTATCTAAGCTGATATCTATACAACAAGCTTATGACACTTTGAAATTGATGTGTGAAGGGTAACTCAAGTTATGATTCAAGAGGTACTTCTGCTCCTTACCCGATTCATCCTTTATTAGTGCTGCTAATCACAGCACTAATTCAAAATTCATATTCCTGATCAATCCATTCAACCAATTAAACTTCTTGCTTCATCCAGTCCTACTTCTTCTATCAATGTGAGGAAAAATATTCTCCATTCCTGTTGTTGCTGAAAGTAGATATACCACAACATCATATCACTTATGAAATTTTATCAAATAGGGAAAATGGTAATTTGTGAGTAAATAGACTATTAAATTTCAAATAATGGCAATGCTCTCTGTTAGGATTAACAGATTTGAAAAGAAAGCTGGGAGAAAGATGAAGTTTAATAACAAGGATGCTGCAAGGTTTGACAAGAAGAAGGTCAAATGCTATAAATGCTCAGAGTTGGGTCACTTTGCTAGGGAATGTACAGGAAAACAGTTGGATTCTAAAGCAAGGTACTCTTCATTCAAACTTAAGGAGCTGGATAAGACAGAAGAACCAAAGGCCTTGTTGTCTGTTGATTCAATGTTAAACTGGTCAGATCATGAAGGTGAAGATGTGGAAAATGGTGCTGCTCAAGTATATGGGATGATTGCTGGAGCTGAGGAGGATGCTGCTGGTAGTGCTACTGGTAATGCTACTGGTGATGTTGCTGATGATGTTTCTAATGCTGCTGCTGAATTTGCCCTCATGGGTATCTCTTCTCAGGTACAAACTTGTCCTTTTGGTTGTGAACATCTATATGCTGAACTTAAAAAGGAATTTGACAATGTAGAAGTTCAATACAAAGAGTGTTATATCCAGGTTCAAGCATATAAAAGTACTTTACAAACTTTAGAACAACAGAAGGGATGGTACCAAAGTAATCAGCTAGCATTAGAAGAAAGAATTAGAATATTAACTGCTAATTTAGAAAACACAACAAACATGTTAAAATATACAGAGAAACTGAATGACAGGCTAAACTTGAAAAACTGAATGATAAGGTTAAACTTGAGGAGTCTAAGGCAAGGTTTGACAAATTAAAGGACTCTTCCATAAACCTGGACAAACTGATCCATAGCTCCATGTCCTCAAGATCAAATTTTAGTTTAGGATTTGGAGAAACTTTTGGATCAGATGAGGTGTTTGATCCCTCTGCCCCTGGCATCTTTGACACCACACCTGAAGATGTTACAGAGAAACCTCTCTATGACAGGTTTGTCAAAGCTGTTGGAATGCATGTTGTTCCTCCTCCTATAACAGGAAATTTCATGCCTCCCTCCAACAATCCTGACCTTGATGATACACAGTTTACCTATGGTTCAAAGTCCAATAATTATTTTGAAACTAACTCTGTATCTAATGACTTTGTCTCTTGTGATAAAAGTGACAAGTCCTCAAGCTCCAAGACCAATTAACCCTTAGCCTCTGCCCCTAGTTCAGTTGCTTTCCAAACATTGTCAGAGACTGCTGATCAACAACCAAGTTCCACCAATGATAATTCTAGTTTTTTATAAGGAGAATGTAAAACCTCCTAGGAATTTATGTAATAAGAGTGGAGTAAACAGTAGGAGTCTTTGTAAAAGAAAGTCTTTTGGTTCTAAGACATGTTTTGTTTGTTGTAGTAAATTTCATCTGATTAAAGATTGTGATTTTTATGAGAAACAGTTGGAATTGCATAATAAACCTTTGTGGAATAATGTTGCACATATTCCCTCATTTGTACCAAAAGCAGCATCTGTTCCTGCTGGTAGTAGGAATAGACCAGCATCTGTTCCTGCTGGTCGTAGGAATAGACCAACATTTGTTCCTGTTGGTAGATAATTTTTTACTAGTTGGAAAAATAATGCTACTCGACCTATGACTAGACCAACAAGCCATTATTTTCAACACTTTAGTAGGCCTGGCTATCATAACCATATGAATATGGATGAGGGAAGATGGGGAACTGCTGTTAAGCCCTCAGCAGGTTGTTCTTGGAGTATTCAAAGGCCAAATATGCAATGGGGATCCAAGAACAATGGCGGATCTCATTAATCTACATGGTTTAACTCTTAAATGATCCACAAGGCAGGCCCAAGTTAGTAATGACTTGGGTCTCTCATGTATACAAATGTGTATTGTATTATGAATTGTAGGAAAATCCTCATAAGAATAGAGATTTAGGAATTGTAGACAGTGGTTGTTCCAGAAGCATGACAGGCAATAAGGAGAGATTGGATGATTTTGTGAAGATTGTAGGAGGTACTGTGACTTTTGGAGGTGGAGATGGCAAAATCACTGGAAAAGGAACTATAAGGACTTCCAAATTGAACTTTGAGAACGTTTATTATGTGGAAGGGCTTCAAAACTTTAACTTGTTCTCTGTTTCACAAATTTGTGATACCAAGAACAAAGTCCTTTTCACTGATAAAGAGTGTCTTGTTCTCTCTAAGGAGTTCCAACTACCTGAGAATAGTCAGGTGGTTCTCAAAGTTCCAAGAAGGAACAATCTCTACTGCTTCAATTTATCTGACATCAAACCTGAAAATGATGTCACCTATTTGCTGGCAAAAACATCCTTAGTTGAGTCTACCAAATGGCATAGAAGGATGGCTCATGTGAACTTCAAAAACATGAACAAGCTGGCAAAGCATGGATTAGTCAATGGGCTACCCTCCAAACTCTTCACAAATGAGCACAACTGTGTTGCCTGCAACAAAGGAAAGCAACACAAGGCTTCTTACAAGGCCATCACTGCTGTGAGCACCATTTCTGCTCCTCTCCAGTTACTTCACATGGACCTTTTTGGTCCTACTTCCATCAGAAGCATTGATCACAAGTACTACTCCTTGGTGGTTACAGATGACTTTAGCAGGTTTACTTGGGTTTTCTTTTTGGGGACTAAGGATGAAACATATGGTATCCTTAAGGACTTTATTACTTTTATTGAAAACCAGTTAACTAAAAAGGTTAAAGCCATAAGGTGTGACAATGGAACAGAGTTTAAAAATTCTAAATTAATTGAACTCTGTGGGTCAAAGGGGATTAGAAGGGATTACAGTAATGCCAGAACCCCACAACAAAATGGGGTTGCTGAAAGAAAGAATCGAACCCTCATAGAGGCAGCAAGAACTATGCTTGCTGACTCTATGTTGCCTACCATGTTTTGGACAGAAGCAGTTAGTACTGCTTGTTATGTGTTGAACAGGGTTCTAGTGACTAAACCCCATAACAAGACACCTTATGAACTTGTGTCTGGGAAAGTTCCCAACATCAGTCATCTTAAACCTTTTGGGTGTCTTGTGACCATACTTAACACCAGTGACCATTTGGGAAAATTTGAGGGAAAAGCTGATGAAGGTTTTATTGTTGGGTATGCTGCTCATAGTAAGGCTTATAGGGTCTACAATTTATCCAGCAAAAAGATAGAAGAAACACTTAATCTGAGATATCTTGAAGCTAAACCTAATGTTCAGTGTGTGGGTCATGTGTGGTATTTTGACCTTGACTATTTGACTGATTCTTTGGGTTATACTCGTTTCAAAACTAACATACATGCAGGTACTCAAGATGATTCAGATTCGGAGTGTGATGAACAAGTAATTGTTGTTCCCTCTTTTCCTTCTCACTCTTTTTCAGGTCCTAAGGTTACTGAAGCTTTCGAAATGATGGAGAGCAGTTCAGATTATGCAGAGGAACTTGCTAGGCTTCAAAAACAAGCATATGAAGCAAATGCTACAGCTGAGAAGCATCTGAGTCAAGCTGATCTTGCAGCCAGTAGGAATCGGGTTCCTGCTGGTGAGATTGATTCTACTGCTGGTGTTTCTAATGGTCCTCATGAAACCATTACTCTTGTTGTTAAACATGTTCCTACTGATGCACAATCACTTCCTCCTGGTCACTCATTGCGCTCATGTGCACATTCTATAAGATATCCATCTCCTTCTGACTTCGCAAATTCCATGTCCTCACCTTCAGAAATGGAGGACATATACCACCATCCTGACATTGGCATTTTCTCCTCCTCTTCATATGTTGATGATTTTGGTGGTACTATCACCAATTTAGCACCAAGTATTGTTGTTGATTCTATTCCTACTAAGAGGGTAAACACAATTCATCCTTAATCACATATACTTAGAGATCTCATTTCATCTGTTCAGACAAGAGGTACATTGAAGAAGTCTAAATTCGGTGTAAGTGCTTTTATCAGCTATGTTCATGATTAACAAAGGAACAATCACACAGACTATTTACATTGTCTGTTTGCTTGTTTTCTATCACAACTTGAACCAAGTAGTGTGGCTCAAGCTCTTAATGATCCTTCTTCGGTTGAAGCTATGCAAGAGGAGATGCAACAGTTTATTAATCAGAAAGTATGGCAAGCTCTGTCCTCTACCAGATGGAAAAATTGCTATTGGGACAAAATGGATTCTGAAGAACAAAAGAGATGCCAGAGGTATAGTTGTAAGGAATAAAGCCAGGTTGGTGGCTCAAGGTCATACGAAAGAGGAGGGCATTGATTATGATGAGGTATTTGCTCCAGTTGCTAGAATTGAAGCTATTTAGACTTATTCCTAGCTTTTAAGCCTCATAATATGGATTTATCGGTTATATCAAATGGATGTGAAGAGGCTTTCCTTTTATGGGAATTGAAAGAAGAAAGTTTATGTTACTCAACCAATAAGGATTTGAAGATCCTTATTTCCCTAAGCATGTTTACAGAGTTATGAAAGCTTTGTATGGTCTTCATCAAGCACCAAGGGCCTGGTATGCAAGATTGTCTACTTTTCTGTTAAAGCATAATTACAGAAGAGGTACAATAGACAAAACTCTTTTCATTAAGAAGAATTCCAGGGATATCATACTAGTTCAGTCCTATGAGGATGGACATTATTTTTTTTTGGGTCTACAAACAAGGCCTGGTGTGATGAGTTTGAGGTCTTGATGAAAGGAGAATTTGAGATGAGTGCTATGGGTGAGTTAACATTTTTCTTAGGCTTACAAGTGAAGCAGAAGCCTGATGGGATCTTTATCAGCCAAGACAAGTATGTCCAGGACATGCTTAAGAAATTTGATATGGAGAGTGTGAGACCTGCAACAACACCCTTTGAAGCTTCAAAGCCAAAATCCAAGGATGAACCTGATGATGCTGTTAATGTTCACTTATACAGATCCATGATAGGTTCCCTCATGTATTTGACAGCTTCAAGGCCTGATATTCAGTTTGCAGTGAGTGCTTGTTCTAGACACCAGGTTACACCTTTGACTTCCAATTTGAATGCAGTCAAGAAGATCTTTAAGTATCTTAAAGGCCAACCAAAACTAGGTCTATGGTACCCAAGAGATTCTCCCTTTGTGTTGGAAGCATATAGTGACAGTGACTATGCTGGTTCTCATGGTGATAGAAAATCAACAACTGGTGGATGTCAATTCCTGGGTAGAAGGTTGATTTCATGGCAGTGCAAAAAGCAAACCATTGTGGCTACTTCTTCCACTGAAGCAGAATATGTTGCTGCTGCTAACTGTTGTGGTCAGGTACTTTGGATTCAAAATCAAATGCTTGATTATGGGTTCAACTTTATGCACACCAAAATTTTTATTGATAATCAAAGTACCATTTGCATTGTTAAAAATCCAGTTTTTCACCAAAGAACAAAGCACATAGAAATTCAGCACCATTTTATTAGAGATGCAAATGAGAAAAATCTTATTCAGGTGCTTAAGATTCACACAGATGAAAATGTGGCTGATTTGTTAACCAAGGCATTTGATGGACCTAGGTTTAATCATCTAGTGGTTCACATTGGGATGCTTAATCCCTAGATGCCATGGTTAAGGGGAGGATTTGAGTCCAAGGGGAGGACTGTTTTTGTAAAATTTTCTATGTAGTAGGTTTCTCTTTCATGTTCACCACTTAGTTGTCACCATATTTTTCTTCTGGTAGTTTTCATTTCTTTCTACTGATAGTTTTAGTTGATTATGGTAGTTAATTTTTTTTCCTTTTCATTGTATATGTTTTGTGTGTTTTGGTCTAACCTTTTGCAGATGAATGATTCATGAGTGTGAATTTGCATGGAGAATGTGGCCTTACATTGATGATAAAGTACTCCTTTTGGTTGGTTAAGTGTCTTTTCTGGTGTTGCAAGAGTTCCTACTGGTAGCTTTACTTGTTCCTACTGGTAGAACAGTTCCTGCTGGTCTTGTTAGTTTCTTTAAGGGTTGACTTTTCTTTGAGCGGGTGTCTTAAATTGAGTTTTACTTTAATTCAAAGTTATAGTTGAGACAATTGGGCATTTAATTCATCAAAGGGTCACCTATTTAAAGGGATAATTACTCTTTACTCTTATTTTTACAAACCCTAATTTTAACAGCCCTTTTTACTCACTCCACTCACTCTTTGAAAAACTCGATTTCCTCTACCAACCAGTAGTAACTTATTCTTGCAATCATACACCAGCACTAACTCTCAACCACATTCTTTGTCATCATCAAATCAATGGCCGCACTTAAGTATCGTGATGAGCACAACAAGGTGGGTTTCTTGGAGAAACCAAAAGGCAGTACCGATTATCACCAAGTTCTTGACTTTTTGCGGGGTTCGCACATAAGGTATGCTATTACCCATGACCCTATCATCTATGACTCGTTGGTCAAACAGTTTTGGTCCACGGCCTCTCTCAGAGCTTCTGAGGAAGGCCCTCCAGCTATTTTGGTCACCATTGATAGGACTCCCTATACTATAACTGAACCATTAGTTAGGAGCCAACTTCAATTAGATGATGAGGGTGGTGTTGAGGACTTGCCCATAGCTGACATATACTTAGGTATGGACAATCTTGGATACCCCAGTGAAGGCAAGCTGACCTTCTTCAAAAACAAATTCTCACCTCAATGGAGGTTCTTAGTTCACACTATCATGCATTGTCTCAGTACCAAATCAGGTAGCTGGGATCAATTTGGAAGCCAATTGGCTATTGCTATTATTTGTTTGACTGAGGGGAGGAGGTATAATTGGTCAAGCTATATTTTCAAAGGGATGGTTAACAACATCAACAATCCTAAAAAGTTTTTGATGTTTCCTAGGTTTCTTCAAATGATTTTGGAAATTGAACCTAAGAATACCAAACAATATCATGCCTTTAAACTGACAAGCAAAATGTTTGCTAACATGAGGTTAAATTTTCAAGGGGACCACATGCCACTTTTGGGTACAATGCTTCCCCCTGCTCAAGCTGCTATTGCAGGTGAAAGTTCAGGGGAAGCTGCACCATCTAACCCTCAGATTGTCCCTGAGACTATCACTGAACCTGATCACTCTCATGATCATGTATCCACACCACCCAGACCAACCACTACTACTTCTGGTGCTCCAGTGAATGAGCCGGGTCCTTCATCAGACCCCAACATTGCATCTTCTTCAAGACCTCATGAGTATGCTCCTGATCAATTCACTTCCACAAATGTGGAAGATGAAACAATGGGAGGTTCTTTTCAAACCTCACCTCCTAGGTCCACTCAAGCTCCACCTGAAGGTACAACCTCAGGAGGTGCTGAGGACCTTGATAAACTAACAGCTTTGTCTACTCTAGTGTCCACTCTTGTGCAGAAAGTGAATACTCAAGAATCTGAACTTAACGCACACAAGCTGCTGTTCAAGGAGGTAGTAGGAAAGCTGGTTAAGAAGGTAAAATTGTTGGAGGATAAACTCAAAGGTAGGAAAAGGAAGTTTGTGATGACTGATTCTGACAAGGAAGAGGATGCTGAGCAAGATGTGGATCCTCTTATCAAGCTGGCTAAGGCAGCTGCTACAGCTGCTGCTGATTCAGCTGTTCCTACTGGTGGTTCTCATGAAGATGCTATTCCACCTAGTTCCTATATTCCTTCTGGTGAGTTTGCTGGTGGTTCTGATGTTCCTGCTGGTGCTACTACTGGTCCTTCTGCTGATCCTTCCAACAAGGGTAAATCTCCTTTGTTGGAAGAAGACCCTCCAGTCAAAGAAAGATCATTTAGGCAAAGAGAGGAAGACAGGTTAGGTGAAGAAGCTGCTAGGAGAATGTATGCAGAAGAGCAGGCTGAGTTGGAAAGAGAGAGAGAAGAGATGCAGAGGAAACGACAACAAGATGTGCTGAATTCAGCAAAATACTATACAGATTCTGATTGGACTGACATCATGGGTCAAGTTCATGCCAATCAAGGGCTTACTGCTGATCTTTTGGGTTCTGATGTCAATGAAGATAACTTTGCTGAAAGGATGGTAGCTCTGATTGCTAAGAGAAGAAGAGAGTTTGCTGCACAAAGGTTTCAAGACAAGAGGAATAAGCCTATGACCTATGCACAACAGAAGGCTTATATGCGAACTTTTGTGAAGAATCAAAGCTCCACCATTTATACTACAGGATGGACCTTGAAGCATGTGAAGTCTTTTTCTGATGATCAACTCAAAACTGAGTTTGACAAAATCAGAACAGCTGCTGCAGAACTACAATCTCTAAACATCAAGAGGTCTCTTAAAAGACCTGGTGCAGATTTGGAGCAAGCTAGTTCAAAGAAGTCCAAATCAACTGAAGCTCCAAAGTCTGATGTTCCTGCTGATTCACAACAACCATCTGTGGAAATCCCCTCTCAGAAAGCTACAGTAGAGGATGTTGAAGTTCCTTCCAACACTGCTTCTACAGCTCAACACACTGGTTCCACACCCAAAAAGTTTGGTACCAGGAAGAAGCGATTAGGTCGAAAAGGTGTTCATCCTTCTCACTCTACCATTCCTATTGAAGACGAAGATCCTGAAGCTGAACTCAAAATGTGCATAAAGTATGCTTCTGATGTAGATTCTGCTTCTGATGATGATACACCCATTAATTTGCATGCTGTTGTTGACTGGGAATTATTGCCTACGGGGTTAGGCTGGGTCAATGTCATCTACAGGAAAGACAATTCTCGCAAGTGCTTCTCGAGACTTAGGGAAATCCTTCACCTGGTTACTAGAACAGACTTGATGATCATATATGGCCGTGTGATAACATTTTATCAGGATAAGAAAGCTACAGGAGTTAGTCTTGTTCTTTGGGGAGATCTTAAGGTCTTGATAGATTCACCTGAAGTGAATGATGGTAGTGATGTTTGGAAGAACCAAAACACTTAGAGTATTCAAAGCTGGAAGCTATATTCTTCTACTGGTATTCATGTGTTAGAGACGGTTAGTGGACTAGTAAGAAGTATCCTCTCTATGTCAACCTTATCGAACGGATGCTTGATCATCAGCTGGAAATTTGTCAAGACACAATGGGTAATGAACTTACCACTGCAGTTCAGTTGATTGCCTTTCTCAAGAAACAAATTTCCGATTCAAGGCGTCCTAAGGTTCATGACTGGTATTGTTGAGTTTGTTATATATCTCTTATTATTATTATTATTATTTTTTGCTGTTTTCTTCTATATTTTGTGCAGCTTGTTGTAAATGGTTTTTATCTCTTGGAAAATCTTGGTTTTTGGTATACTCTTTTGAAACTGGTTCACTTGGTTTTTAAACTGAAGATGAGCATTTTGGTTTTTAGGCTCATCTTTTGTATTCATTGATCTAAGTTGATAAACTTTTTTTATGAGCAAAATCCGTTACGAATTGTTTTTTTTATTGGAGCAACACTCTAATGGTTTCTCAGTACCAGGACCATCAGGCTAGAATCAATTAAGTATTTTACATTCCCAGGATCATATGACTCAGAATGAATTGATATAGCTTTAATGATTTGCTTAAAATCATAGAGTCCCTCAACTGACTGATGTTTCGAGTACCAATGAGTTGAGATGGTTTGCAATCCACCATGGGAGTAACCCTTTCCTGGGTGCCAAGGATTGTCTAGTCCCTCAAGCAAACGGTGTATGTGGTAAAGTTGCTTATTAAAAATCCGTTGATGGTTGCCGAGGTTACCCACATACTAGATGGTATTTCACTTTATGCCATATTCTTGGAATGAAAAGTGGCCTAGTCCAAGAGGGTACGACTCTTGGTAAAGACTAAATCAAATCCGTTGATGGCTGTGATGGTTTGCTAAAAATCATTAGGGATCTCAACTCGCCTATGTTTCATGTACTAAAAAGTTTAAAAGTGGGTTTCTAGTCCTCCATGGATTATCCCACTTCTGTGCGCAATGGAACTAGAATCTAGCCCAAGAGTGAATGCTACTTAAAAGTAAAGGCTCATCAAAACCATTCATGTAGCTGTGGTGGTCCTGTTGTAGTGCCAAGTTTCAATGCTGTTTTTTCCTGTTGCTTAGATTCGAAAGTGTATAAGTTTGCTTTGGAGTTCGTTTCAAGAGTTGCTATTCAATTCATCTGGTGCTTTAAACGAAAGAATCTATCTAGAAAACTTGAAGTTAACTATGTCAAATTTCAAGTTTAGGGCGAGGATTGTTAGGGATTTTGTAATAATAACGTTCTACTAAGTCGGTAGTAGTTTCTATCTACTGTAGAAGCAAAAGTTTACTGCTGGTAGGTATTAGTTCGCTACTGGTAAGGATATGTTCTTATAGTTAGTAGCTGGCAGAACATAAGTTTCTGCTGGTAGTACAATATTTAGTACCCCTGGTAGTATTATGCTTACATCACGGTTGATAAGTAAAAGTTAGTTAGCGTGATTAGGATATGCATGAGATCTACCTAGGAAGTGATAAACATATCACTTTAGCTTTTAGTCTGAGTCTTAAAGAAACACAGTAGTTAGGGTTTCATGGTATATTTAAGAAACCTACGCTTGGATGAAGTGTTGAATTCATTGAAAAAAACACGTTTATTATCAGCTAAGAAAAGATCACATAGATGAAATCAGTATTTTTTAGTAATTCCTTTAACTCTAAATGAGTTTATAATCCCGAATTACCGCGTAAACAATAGTTTCATTTGTTAGAGTCTCTCTTAGAGTTGCTGTCGATTTACATATGTGTCTCTACAACCTCAACAGGGCTAAAAGACTATCTAGGGCTGGTCCTTAACTTCCCCTCCGCCTCTACCATCCGCCAATGACCACGGCCCTACCTCCGCCATGACCACGGCCACGATAACCACCTCTATTATTTCCTCTGAAATCAGAACTTTCAACTATACCATTTAAAGAGGAGTCACCTTTAACTTGGAATGCTTTCTCCTCGGTTTGTTCTTGTGCGGAGTTCCCTCGTGAGCTAGTAACGAGCTCATAAGTTCATCAAATGAATAAGAGGATAAATCATGGGCTTCCTCGATTGCAGCTACAACATGATTAAACTTTGAAATGAGGCTTCTCAAAACTTTGGAAACAACAGCTTCTTCATTAATCCGGTCTCCATAAGACTTCATTTTGTTAACAAGGTTGGACACTCTTGAGAGATAATCTTGTGCAGATTCCGAACTTTTCATGTTAAAATATTTATTTTTTTATAATACTTTTTTTGGCCTCCACCATTCATATACAATGCCTTCAATTCACGACTAACTTCCATCACCTCCTTCTGTCCATCATTCATGTACAATTTACTTCTTGTTCTTAGCCATTTTAATTTTCTTTGTGCTAGATGAGAAAGAAAATTTCGTCACTAAAATCAAGACTACAACCCATCAATATTATCCCAAACCTTCCAGAAATATTACGAGACTACGTGTCATGCACCAGTGCCCATCCGAATTGTACGTATAATTGGGCCATTCATGCCATGTCATAATAGAGAATCTAACTTCTTATCAATTCTAATTATACTTTGTCATCTTGTTTTAACTAAAATAAGACAATACAATGATGTATGAGATGATAGATAACCCTACGTACGGTTCAACATGATGCTTTTTACTGTGATTTTTTTTCAGAAGGAAAAGATAACTAAAATTTAAATGCAGAAAACTGAGAATAAAATCGTGTATGAAAGTGAGAATTGACAGAATGAAATAACGATGATTTAATGTATGAAAGTGAATAAAATAATGTTTAGAAAATCTATATATCTATCTTTTATAAGCCGGGGCGAAGCTAGTAGGGGGACTAGTGGGTGCTGAGTCATCCCTAATTAGTCTATTTTATTCATTAATTATCTATATTGCAAGCTGCTTTTCTACTAGTTTTTTACATTTTGCCCCCTTATCATTATGACTTTCTGCATTAAGTATTGTTAGCCTCCCCTAACTAAAAATCCTGACTCCGCCCCTGTTTATAAGAAACACAGTTTTAAAAAGCCATTTGCAATCAATTTTTCCCAGAAATATCATGCGCCACATTGTGACATGTGTAAAACCGTTTTGTTAATTAGGAAATTGAAAATGAAGCGTCTAAGTTTTAGGGTTGAGATTGTGTCTTTCAACAATAGGTGATGATATTTACACGGATGATTTTACTTCATCCCCATAAAATTTACATGAATTTACTTTTACACCCTCCATATACTCCATAGCTTTTACCCTATTTGTCTGACTAAACTTTTACCATGCGTTGCTATTCACTCTTAAATCTCAATTCCATCGTGTTTCCCTGTGCTAAGATGAAAAAGTGTATCACACATATAATCAAAGTTTGCATTCACGATTCCCAATCACTTTTGGAACTCGTCTACCAATCAAAGAAATCATCTAATCAGTTGGGGACTAGAATGAAGCATTCCGCGAACACAAGAAAATGATAAAGATTGAATCATTATAAATTTATTACAAGTTGATCATGCAGTGAGTAACTATTGATGATACAACGGTGGATATGTAGTCCTTGGACACCATCGGAGCTAGCTTACGGTGTTGTCGCGTCTCAATGATTAGCATTGTTACATTCGTCGAGAGGACGGTAGTGATTTGAGAATTGTAAATAACCAAAACTTGAGATGCCATCGATGATAGAATTGTAATAACAGGATAACTACCCACTTAAATTGGTCACAACAATTCTGATATCTGTTTTTAGTTTTTGATCAAATAAATACGGATTTTCTTTTTCTAAACATATAAAAGCGGAATATGAATTAGCCAAATATAGATGTGCACATCTATATTTACACAGAATAGATACTACTACTTCCACAGAAAAAGAAAATCATTATGTGATTGACATTCAAAAAAAAAGTTAATGCTAATTGACTTTGAAAAAGTTTAGAAACTTTTAGCAGAAGCAAGGTTAAATGATTGCCTTAAATATGTGATTGTTATATTCAATGCACCATTATGTCCTAATGCATTATTGAAGGAAGTTGATATGTCCTAATGCATTCTTGAAGGAAGTTGAAGGAAGTTAATGCTAAACGTTTCAGTTTCGGTGATTCCGGTTCTACCAAAGGTAGAAAAGGACCTACGGCCTTGTAGGGGGTTATGGCACCAAATTTCTGTGGAAGTAGTAATATCTATTATGTGTAAATATCAACTTCCTTCAACAATGCATTCGGACATAATGGTGCATTCAATATAACAATCACATATTTAAGGCAATCATTTAACCTTGCTTCTGCTAAAAGTTTCTAAACTTTTTCAAAGTCAATTAGCATTAACTTTTTTTTTGAATGTCAATTAGCATTAGTAATAAAACTAGGCGAGTACCCGCGCATAGCGGCGGAAATTCCTAGCGGCCGATAATTAACGATAAGCGATATTGTGGTAAGCTTTTCCATGTAACATTCAAATAGAACGTGAAAATATCAAAATGTAAATGCAAACGCTTGTAACATACGATAATTGAACATTGACGAAAAAAATATTAACATGTATCAAACATATAAAAACATTTAGTGAAAATGAAAGCTAAACATTACATCAATTTATGTAATAATGTGATAAACCTAACAAAACACGTTACTCCTCACGTAAAACTTTTTGGTTTTCGCATTTGAGGTGTAGACTCCTTTTTGACTGAACTCTTTGACAGGTTTCACTAATACTTTTGTAGTTGTACGTGTTTACCTCTACATCAAACGAAGCCTCAGCAGGTTCGAAAACCGTTCCTACTTCCATAGGAGCAAAAGCGGTCATTATTTCAGTCAATCTAAAAGCAATACAAGATTTATTAGAGGTATACAATGTATACGATAGCATTGAAAAATATAAACAGGTGTATAACACAAACCTCGGTTTCAAAACGATTGGTATTCAAATGTTCAAGAACGGATTCAACAACAGGTTCCACAACAGAATTAGCGTCCATGTTAGCATCAACTTTTCATGTGAGCATCAGTGGATTCCATTGTATGTATATGTTATTTGTTAATGATTTTCGAGAATATACAAGTGTATTACTTGTTAGAATGTTATATTATATATAGGATTAAGGGGATGTCACAAATAAAGGAACTTGTTGAGAATATACTGTATTAGTTGTGTAGAGTTTGACCAAAAGATTATTATTGCAAATAAGTTAAAAAAAATAGGATTTTCGTTTTGGAAAAAAGAGTTGAAACGACTCAAGGATATGTACTAAAGAGACAAATATATTTGTTAAGATACTAATAAATTTGGAACATACAGGTTTTGAAAATGTATCTTGTTATTTTTTTGTTTTAGAAAACTTGCTAAGAGAGTTTTTGGACATTCATTTCTAAACTTATCAAAGTAAAAGTTTGAAGTATTTCAAATCGGTCCTATATTTGTAAAAGATTTTGACACTGTTAAGATCAGTATATATTTTCAGAAGATTTGAACACGCTTGTGTGATTGCAATGTACTTGTTTGTGCGTTTCTTTAATCACATATTAAATGCATATCTTTTTAAAAGTAGAAATGTACAGGTGCATAGCAACGGAAATTCCTTGCGGTAGATAATTAACGATATGCGATAGTGTGGTAAGTGTTACGTGTAACGTTTAAAATTGAAAGTGAAAAGATCAATATGTAATTGCAAACGATTATAACATGCGATAATTCAACTCGAGAAAAAATTCGAACCTATAAAAACATTTAGTGAAACTCAAAATAAAACATTACATCAACAATTATGAGATATAACTAACAATGCACGTTACTCGTCGTGTAAAACTTCGTCACCGACTCGTAATAGGAAGTTAGAAAATACAAATTCTTGAAAATCACCCATACATAATTAAGCTAACAAGCTCACCATATATTCTATAACAAGCACCCCCTGAGTCAATTTTGAGCTAAAAATTATTGTGAAAGGGAACATTTGTTTTACATGTCACCTTACACAAAGGTTTACAATCTTAAATATCATATTTTAACGATGATTGATTGATTTGCTATATCCATTCGGTTTGCATAAAGAATTTTAACAAATGAACTGTTGCCATTTAAATGGAAGGATACACAACCCATATGACAACTATACTTGATATCTTTGCATTGAAATGTGACATAACTTCGAATTTTTATGACTTGATCTCTTTACGACCCAAGTCTACCCATATCCGATCTAGTTTAGCCGTTGTAGCTCCGGAAAGTTGTTCGACATCAACATAATAGCATGATTAAACTACACATGCACCAAACAACACATATTTCTCACAGAAAAAAATATAAGATTCTTACTATTAAAAAATTCTTACAAAATACAAATACTATAGATTTTATTGTACTAATTAGAATCAGTATAAAGTCATCACTAAAAACATAATTCTCATTGATAATTAAAATATTAGTCAATGTGTTATTTATGTACATTTGATAATTAAAATGCACATAATTAACACATTGATTAATATTTTAATTATCAATGAGAATTATGTTTTTAGTGATGACTTTATACTGATTCTAATTAGTACAATAAAATCCATAGTATTTGTATTTTGTAAGAATTTTTTAATAGTAAGAATCTTATATTTTTTCAGTGAGAATTATGTGTTGTTTGGTTTATGTGTAGTTTAATCATGCTATTATGTTGATGTCGAACAACTTGCCGGAGCTACAACGGCTAAACTAGATCGGATATGGGTAGACTTGGGTCGTAAAGAGATCAAGTCATAAAAATTAGGAGTTATGTCACATTTCAATGCAAAGATATCAAGTATAGTTGTCATATGGGTTGTGTATCCTTCCATTTAAATGGCAACCGTTCATTTGTTAAAATTCTTCATGCAAACCGAATGGATATAGCAAATCAATCAATCATCGTTAAAATATGATATTTAAGATTGTAAACCTTTGTGTAAGGTGAGATGTAAAACAAATGTTCCCTTTCACAATAATTTTTACCTAAAATTGACTCAGGGGTGCTTGTTCTAGAATATATGGTGAGCTTGTTAGCTTAATTATGTATGGGTGATTTTCAAGAATTTGTATTTTCTAACTTCCTATTACGAGTCGGTGACGAAGTTTTACACGACGAGTAACGTGCATTGTTAGTTATATCTCATAATTGTTGATGTAATGTTTTATTTTCAGTTTCACTAAATGTTTTTATAGGTTCGAATTTTTTCTCGAGTTGAATTATCGCATGTTATAATCGTTTGCAATTACATATTGATCTTTTCACTTTCAATTTTAAACGTTACACGTAACACTTACCACACTATCGCATATCGTTAATTATCTACCGCAAGGAATTTCCGTTGCTATGCACCTGTACATTTCTACTTTTAAAAAGATATGCATTTAATATGTGATTAAAGAAACGCACAAACAAGTACATTGCAATCACACAAGCGTGTTCAAATCTTCTGAAAATATATACTGATCTTAACAGTGTCAAAATCTTTTACAAATATAGGACCGATTTGAAATACTTCAAACTTTTACTTTGATAAGTTTAGAAATGAATGTCCAAAAACTCTCTTAGCAAGTTTTCTAAAACAAAAAAAATAACAAGATACATTTTCAAAACCTGTATGTTCCAAATTTATTAGTATCTTAA
>BQNB010082240.1:0-29386 GCA_026074375.1 Tanacetum coccineum | reverse complement strand
TTCTTTTCCATTATTGAGCAAACCAGGGGAGTACTAGTTTCTTTTACTTGTTTTCTTTTCCCTTTATTCGTTTTTACAGGTACTTTTGATGATGTTGTTCGGGTGCAAGTTTTACATTTATAATAGAGACTAATGAAATTACCAACGATACATACGGGCAAGTATACTCATTCAATCGTAGTAAAGTCGGGTAAGTCAAGTTCGTTCCATGAGACTTGGTTTAAACCAATACTAGGTAGCAAGATAGACACTAAGGTTGTCACAGCCATTAGTGTCACAAAATCAAGTTAATTACTTAAGCAAATTCGTTCCATTTTTAAGGTTATACTTATGCAAGAAATCCATGTCATTGATATCCATGTTTGATTATGTTGGGTAAACAAGTGTATATGATTCACAAAACCAATTTCTATATGATTTGACTCAGTGGTATACTTTACCAAATCATATTTATGCATGAAACTAATGACAAACCCTTTCGACCTATGAACATCATTAACCCAAGCCAATTAAGTGTGTTTGCTAGATAAATAATGTTCCTAAGTGATTCAACAAGTCCTTTCGACCTATACTTGAATTTAAGCCCTTTTGTTCATCTTTTTGATTATGTGAAAATGGTAGGTGTCAATTACCAAAACCCCTTTTTAGTTTGTCACGACTAATAGAGAATAGCCTACGCCACAGAATCCCTTTCGACCTATGATTCCGTGAGTATTCTACCACAAATCATAGAAAATAACTCAAGACATAAATAAACCACATGTTTATAAAAATCATCATTCATACACAATCAAACATTTTACCAAATTCATTTCATTCCACACATAAGTATTATGAGACTACTCCATATATAAATTCATTTCACAAATCCAACATTCAAACGATAAATTAAGACACATCTCAGAAAAATTTGTAAAGATTAATACCTACAAAGATTCCTATAGGTTTGGTGATGTAGCTCGCCAAGGGCCTCCAATCGCCCTAATCAACGTAACTCCAAGAGTGGTGCTTCTTCCTTCAAATTCGTCCTTACACTCTCCTGGATTTGCAGAGATATTTCTACAGCTTTTGGGGTGAATAAAAGTGGTGGAAACTTAACCTAATTGAGGGTTAAGTGGTTTCTTGTGTTCTTTTTAGGTTAAGACCACCAAAACTATATATAATCCTTCCAAACTGACTTAGGGAGTTAGTGTAAGTCCCCTTAGTTGATAATACAAGTATATGATCGGTTTCCAAGCATAATGGTTCGTTAATTCGCTCATAATTGTAAAAATGTAACTAACATCGTGGTCCTGCCGAGCGGCAATCCAGTCGAGCCCTCTGTCGGGCGGCAATGCCTCCTGCCGGGCGGCAGAGTGCTCGTTGCAACGTGCGATCTTTGCTTTTCCTTGTCTTTTGTCTTTCGATCAACTTTTTGTCCCTCGGGCCAATCCATACCACATGTTTATGACCCAAAGTGCATATTTTACTGTTCCAGATGGGTCTTCAAATCAAATATCGAATTAGCACTCATTTCTTAGCTTTTTTTCTTCACTTCGCGTCTTTCGGCTAGCTGCAACACAAGAAACTCATTTTGCACAATGACAGGGGTAAAAGCAGTATTATTTTACCAATTAGCACATATAAAACCAAGATAACGCATCCCAAAACATACCACATCTAGGCGTTATCAAACTCCCCCACACTTAAGTTCTGCTCGCCCTCGAGCAGGTTCATTCTTTTAAATCAAAAAGTTACTTCAAAATTAGTATCACAACAACTCCGAAAGACAACGTGAGAACCAGGTAATTTATCAAAAGGATTTTTATTTACTTTTTGTTTGTAACTAAAGCTAGTTAAATTTACAAACTCCTAGTTACCAAGAAAGTTATTTCCTAACTCTTTGATGAACTACCAGTATCACGTCTTAGCACATTGGCTAATCGATACTCCAAAATTTAACTTCATTTTTCTTCTTCCTTCATCTTCATAATTTATAGCTTCATTGGCTATTTATTCACTTTTCTTTTTTCTTTTTTATATTTATGCGATCAACCTCCGATCGACTACTACATAGTTGGTAACTAGTAATTTCCGGACTTAACTACTAGTTATTATAGCACAATATATATATATTTTTATATTATTCAAAATGGTTTACTATTACCTTTATCATTTAAATTACCTTTATCTCATTTTGGGCACGTGTTGCAGAACAAAAATTAAAAATCGGACCATTTTTTCTTTCTTTTTCCTAATTACTTTCCCTCCCCCATCTTAAGTTTTGCATTGTCCTCAATGTAAGTAAACGAACTTCAAAGTAAAGGAAATAGGAAAAGTTAGGACAATCGATACTACTCGATTTGCGATGCAATCTACATACGTGGTTTCGAGTATGCGAACCAAGTTCCTTCCGAACTTGGGTATGATAAACCACCATATACGTCAACACATGTCAACCCTGCAAATACTGTAAATATACATCATTTCCTAAAATAACATGATAAATAAAAACATCCTAAAATTAACAATCCACAAAAATAGTTTAACACACATAAGTTTAACTTCCTACGATACGAATTAAATTATCCAACTGAATTTAAACAAAGTTTTTAAACTTTTCCATGCAATCACTCATCCATATCATCATCATCCACACAATAGCCAAGAAAACAAGCAATTTTGGTCACATAATGACCCACACAAATGACACTATTCTCCTTAGTTCCCAGTGCATGCTTGTACAAATGATCCGCAATGATCCAAGCTAAATTCACTCCAGGTGACTCCTCTAAAGCGCTCATCATCCACAAATCTCGCTTTTGGCATCTCTTCCTACTAGCTACCCTATGCGCCAAAGATCCCATAATAACTTTGTGCACAATACGCATTAGTGGTTCATTTACAAGCACTTCTTTGTGGTTAGTCAATGTTGGCTTACCAACTATAGTCCAATAATCCTTATGATCAAACTTCTTGTCATCAACCTCTAGCCTACCAAAATATACTTCAAATAAATGATGCTTTACCTCGTCCTCTGTAAACAAACCAAGCACAACTGCAAACTCGGGAAGTGTAAGTATATGCTCATGCCCACACAATCGAAACCATATACACTTCTCCTTCATCAAATTGTTTCTATCCACATCCTTATCAAAATACAATGTTGAAAAGAATTCCAACACCCATTCAAGATAAATTTCATTAGCAATTGAAAGTTCTCTTTCCCACGAGTAATCAACAAATATACCTCCATCTCCTTTGTAGATGTACTCCAATTTCATCATTTCCCTCAAGGTATCCTCGAAACCATAACCATTAAATAAACATCAGTTAGCAATTCTTGGTACTCCAAAGCTCCTTTCTTGCAATTTTGACAACTTTTCAC
Source organism: Tanacetum coccineum (assembly GCA_026074375.1). Lineage (NCBI taxonomy): Eukaryota > Viridiplantae > Streptophyta > Magnoliopsida > Asterales > Asteraceae > Tanacetum > Tanacetum coccineum. The sequence continues at coordinate 26,019 of BQNB010082240.1, read as the reverse complement.
AGTAAGCATGCCTTTCCACTGATGGCAAATCCCTCCACTTTAGGTTAGCATTCGACACAAGTTGCAATGAGTAGGTGATTGTGTTCCTTTTATTCCTTCTCTCGTACTCCGCAATGAGTGGATTTGGCAATGTGCCCTTGCGACTATTCTGCAAAATTAGAAAATATAAGTCCTAACAATTATTTATAAACTGATAAAACCAAGTATATCACCCATGCACATGCCGGTTTAAATTTGAACAAAACCAGGACAGAACCCCCCTAGCCGCCCAGCACAGCTTGTCTGCCGTCTGGCTGGGGCCTCGATCGTACTCTTTGACGTCCGACAGAGTGCTCAGCTATCTGGCTGGGCATTCGTCCTAAGTCGTTTTGGCTCATCTAAAGTTTTCTAGGTGTTTACTTCTCCTCCTAGTTTTTCCATACTCTTTTTTAAAACTCTTCTTCAACCTCAAACTTTTTCTCCATTTCTCCTAAATTCACCAAATTTTCTAACCTCAATCAAAATCATAATGGGTGATCTATACAATCAATCTAGCATTATAGAACCTCTAAGATTAATCATACATCACATTTAAGCAATTGCATTCAACAAATTCGAATGAAAAATTCGACCTCAAAATTTCTAGATTTTCAATCATGAACCATTCGATCCACACTTGACCAAAACATTTAATTTTTTCTGGGATTTAATCTCTTATCATATACCCACTTAGTTCTAAAACCAATTAGCCTAATTCGCAACGAATCAAAATCCCCTAATTTTGTACCCTAAATCATGAACACGAATTTGATATGCGAAAAAAAGGAAAATTAAAACAACTACATACCTTATTTGGTGCCATAGATGATCAACAAACAACTCTCTTGCTTGCAATTAGATTAAAAACTCGAATTGGATGATCTAAGATAGTAGTGTATGTGTGTGTGTGTGTGTTTTTGGGTTTTGGGGGTTTTTTGTCTAGCCGGGTGGCTTTGCATTTTGCCATGCGGCTTGACCAAAATGGTGTATTTTTACCTTAAAAATTTTACCCTGACACAAGGTTAATGCTTTTTCTTTGGTTAAAACAACTCGCCTTTGAGCATTTTTTACCAAACACACAACTCCATATCTTGACATCAATAATTGCACGAGTAAATTAAACATAATAATAATAATCTAAATTTCCCAAACTTTTTTTGGGTAAAGGGTTTCCCCGGTAAATATATTACACCAAAAAACGTTGAAGTACATAGGATAAGGGTGAAGGCCCTTATCTCAGTCCAACAATGGACATTTACAAGCAACTACGTGCTACTAATTATGCATGAGTTCCTGAGTCAAAAGAATATTATCCGCAATACTTCTACCCGGGACAAATGCCGATTGATTAGGACTCACAAGAACCTTTAAGCTATCCTTAATACGATTAGCAATAATTTTGCTAATGCATTTAAATAGCACATTACAACATGAAATCGACCGATAATCTTTAACACGGGTAGGAGAGCTCACCTTTGGAATAAGAGCAATAATCGTATGGTTCAATTCCTTAAGAATCTTACCATTAGTGAAAAACTCACAAACAGCCGCAACAAAATCATCCGCCACAATATCCCACGACACTTTAAAAAACGCCGCCATATATCCATCAGGGCCTGGAGCTTTATCATTACCCATGGAAAACAAAGCATTCTTCACCTCTTGCCTAGTAACATTTCTGATCATATCAATGGCCACATTTTGATCCAATATAACATGAAACAGATCATTATCATTAAGACCACAAGTGGTACCCGACTGACCTAGGAAAGCTTCATAATGTGAAACAAAAGCACTAGCAGCATTCTCATTTTCGAACACCATACCGTCACTATTTGTAACCACATCAATACGACTTCGACTTATACGACTTTTAACAGATTTATGAAAAAAAGCCGAATTCGAGTCTCCCTCCTTCAACCAATTGATTTTAGCTTTCTGTTTTAAAAATCTTTCCTCCAAAAGACATGCCTCGTTAAATGCAACCACAGTATTCGCTTCCTCCTCTCGAATAGCTTCATTAAAAGGGTCCATATCCAAACGCATTTGAACACGGTCAAGTTGATCACGAAGCAAGTTAACATTAGTGTGCAGATTACCTTTATCATAAAGAAGCTTTCGAAGAGGTTTTTTTAAACTTTTAAGTCTTTGAGCAACACGAAACATATGAAACCCGCTAACTTGTCTTGACCATCCCTCCTTAACAACCTGAGCAAAGTTATCTTTACAAGTAATGATGTTATAAAATTTGAAAGGTTTTGGTTTAGGTTTAGTGAGAGTAGGAATAATAAGAATCGAAGGCGCATGATCAGAAATACGATATGGTTTAAACATAGCATGGGCTCCTGCAAAATTATCATTAAACGCTAAGTTAGCCATAATACGATCAATTTTCTTTAGAATGCCATCTCTCCCTTTAGGTTTTTGGCTCCAAGTAAACTGAAGCCCCGAGTGCTGAACATCCATGACCTCAATTTCTTCTATACAATCCTTAAATTCACGCATAGAAATATCTACATTCGAGTTACCAGCCGAAGAATCATGAAGGAATAAAGCAGCATTGAAGTCACCAAGAATGCACCACGGCCTGTCACGAACATAATGTTTATGAATACATAAACTCTTCCACAGCTCACGCCTTTGAATGTACCTGTTATGAGCATAAACAAAGGAACAAAACAATTCCTTCCTTTCCAATTTTAACCAAACACGAATATGGATAATCTGATCATCTTGATTAATAACCACAATATCCACATCGTTATGGTTCCATCCAAGTATAATACGAGTACCCTTCAAACAGCAACTTCCATTCGACGTCCAATTCCAATGACGAAAAATAAGAGGACACAATTTCAAGAGATTAGAATCCGCCACGTGAGATTCCAAAATAGCACAAATAGATAAATTATTCTCAGAAATAATATGACGAACTTCACTTTGTTTAGGGGAGAAATTCAAGCCCCTAATATTCCAAGAACCGATATTAATCATGAGAACCATCAACACTAGGAGTGCTTGCCCCGGTAATATCATTAGCAGAAGCATTCGTAGCCCTTGGTTCCTCCATGACAAGCTCTTCATCAATGGCCTCACTATCACTATCATTTATCACCATAATTTTGTCCCCATCATCTTCCCAATCAGTCTCTCCTTCTCCCAATGTACTAAAAGAATTTTTTAGCTCAACTTTCTCATTTCCAACTACACCATCATAAGGTTTAGGGCTGCTCTTATCATTACTACTCTTTTTACCAGCATTTACAAACCCCTCATTGCTCACCCCTTTAGATACCAAATTAGAATCAGGCCTATTGACTTTAGAAGTCTCACCTTTTTCCACCTTTCGATAATAAAAGTTAACCGAGGGTTTATTCAAGCGTAAACCATCAATGTGCTTAGCTTTCGAATTCTGCTTCGCCTTATGCTTCTTCCTTGTAACCTCAACAAAACCATCATCCTTTTCTTTCGGTGCAACCTCCACAGTAGGGTTTTTAGGGCATTTTTCAGGACCATGGTCAAAAATAGCACAAGTAGAGCATCTAGGAGGCTTCCACTCATATTCTATATCAACCGTAGCCAAGGAATGTCCCTTCCCATTACTCAAAGGAATCGCAATAACCATAGACTCCAAAAGCTCCTTTTTAGCCGAAATCTTAATAAGAATTCGTGCATACGTACTCCTACCTCATGAACTAAAACACATGTTGCTCGTGTATGAATCCATCATAATTGGACGACCAAGTTGTATGGAGATAAAACTTAACCCTACCTCCGAATATGCCACAATAGGCACATGATGAAGTTTAACCCACATGGGCGCAAGCTTAATCTCTTATTTCTTCAAATCTGTATTTGGATTCCAAACGTTCAACATCAAGGGCATACGTCTTATTAACCAAGGTCCATTCTCCATAACACTCTCCATACCCTCTTTAGTGTCAAATTGAAAAAGAAAAAACTCCTCTTGTAATTGTATACGCTTCAGTCCGAATTTAGCCCAAGTGTTCTTCACATAATTTTCAACAAGAGGGAAAGCAAGCTTGGGACCAATAAAGTAGCCATAAAGAGTGTTATCAAACCTGGAACTTGTCCCTCTTCTTTCCAATGCTTCCATAGAATGGCAGACTAACAAGACCCCATTAACTTGTTTTACTATTTACGAAGTTCCTTGACTTCCACAACCCTTTTAAAAACTTTACATTGCACAACATCAGCAAAGGAACCTGTTTGATTCTTAGTAGTTAATGAACTAGCATTCGACCTATTCAAATATGATTCCACACTCGAACCACCAATATCACCATTTGGGTTCAAACTAGTTTTAATAACATCATTCAACGGCTGAACGAAAGTCATATTACGAATAGGCATCCTGATCTTCCCCTTTATATTCTTGATTTTAGACGCAATGTCAGTCTTCTCAGAAGATGACCTTAGAGCAGACTTTAACACATCGATCTTCTCCATCTCTAAAAAACAGCAGCACAAAAAATAACCAACGATAACCACAAAAAACAAAACCCTAATTAGGGTTTCACATGAGTCGCTACAACCCTAACCAATCGCCATTAATTTCCAATGATTGAATGATGAATATAATATATAGAAGGTCAACCGACACAACAAGAAACCCTAACCTAATCGACAGATCTTAACCCTAATGAATACGTCACACGAAATAAAAAAACAATTAATGGATTAATGTCGATTAAATATACCCTAAACACACAATATCCAATGAATGGTATTAAATCAGGAACAGAGATTCAATTGAAAAATCGAAACCTTAGACCTATTTAACACGTCGAATCAGATAAATAGATTAAGAGTACACTAAACAAACCTAATCAACAATAATTGAATGTTATTTAGTGAATGGTAATCAAACAAGGCAAGAAAAATCAATCAAGAAAGGGATGATGGGAATCGCCATTTTTGAGAGAAAAAAAGGAGTCCTTATTTGGTATTAGCTGCCATAATAGAAACTGATTTTTTAAGCAATCCATCGTTTTATTTGTGATGGATATATCTAAAAAGAATATTTAGAATATATATCGAATTTTAGAGTTAGTAGAATAGAAGTAATTATCTTTTGCATGACCTTATATAATTTAAGTTGCAAGATATACTTAGATAATTTAAGTTGCAAGATAAATTTAAAAAAAAATTAACTAGTCTAGTGGTTATTAGTTGTAATATCACCAACAAAACTAAGGTTCAAGGTCGAATATTATAAATGACAACTTTTTGTTAAAAAACCAAAATTATTAAAACAAATCGGGAAACATGGCAACAATCATGATGACATGCACACAAGAATTATGACATGGCATGTGGGATGAATTATAGCATTAAAGTGACATGCATCCTCTTATATATCACGTATATATATATATATATATATATATATATATATATATATATATATATATATATATATATATATATAAATATATATATATATAAAGATTGGAAAAAAAATTAAACTATGGAAGGCTTCATGGTTGTAACCAAAAGCTCTTTGTAAAATGTACAATTTCAAGTGAAATAATGGTATCATTGATTGTTAACTACAAACGTTTATACTAAGCAAATATGAAAAATTTTGGGAGTTACAGGCATACAAACAATCCTTTAATTAAAACCAAGGGTTTAGGTATTTAACACTTTATGTACATTAAATCTCAAAAATCTTAAACCACGGAATACAAACCATTATGTGGTTACAAATCGTTAATATTGAGTTCATATTATATACCAAAAATTGTTTTCATTTTTAGTGTGAAATTTGTGGATTTACTTGTATCATACTGACTTTTGTTTGTAACTGATAAAGAGTGTATCTATAACTGATAAAGAGTGTCAATATGTGATGAAAAGTGTGTTCATCGATATATATCATTGTTTTCTTGGGAGGTCTTTGTTGGGTATATCTATTGTCCAGTTCTACCTTTGACCAACAAAGGTATATCTATACCCAAGCTTAAAAACACTTTCTTAATCATCTAGTTCTACCTTTGCTTTCGGATTTTTGCGAGGCTGATTAGTCAGGACAAGGAAGTCATAGCTTGAACTGATGCGCTTGATTTGGTTGCCTAGTTGTTGTGCTTATTGTATTAATCGTGTATGATGAGTTGATGATTAACTAATTGTTGTCATGCGTTTTTGGCTACTTTTTAATTTTCTTATCATTAATACGAGTACATTCATTTGTCATCAAAGTGGATGTTAAAAAAATATCCATGTATCTAGATGAGTTAGATACATAGTCATTACTCATTAGCAGGTATATATGGCCTATTTGTGTTTCTTCAACAAGCCATAATCTTCAAACTTTTCATGGGTATAATTCATGACACCCGCTAGAATACACCACATGGAGAAGCCCGAGTACGAAGTTATACGATGCTTCACATAAGTAAAAGTTTAGTTTTTCCTAAAAAACAAGCTTGGTGCAACGCACGGGGTATGAACGCCTTGTATATATATATATATATATATACTTGTACCACAAAGCGAACAATACATCGAGAGTTTTCAAAGAAATGTTTTAAATAAGAAGACATCAGTACCTAGGATCAAATTCAGCCTCGAAAATTTAGCATTGTTGCAATCACTAACATAAAAACCGATGCGTTCTTCGTTCTCGGTATCTCAGATCTCGTTCCGCTCTAAGTGAAAGTGCATGTCAGCCACTTAGGCTATGAGTTATTTGATATGTACATAATTTAGGGGTTGGTGTCTTCTAGCGGAAAGGTCTCTCAAATCGCAAGAAGTAAAGAAGGATGAGACGTTATAAAGTCGTGTTTCCAAAAGTGAGATGTTACGAGGTGACATGTTAAAGTCGTGTCTTAATTAACCGGCATGTTTCAAGATGACGGGTTTCGAGATGATGTAGGTGTTTCAAAACTCAAAAGTATAGGATGGATGTTCAAACTTGGAGTTGAATAGTAAGGTAACTAGTGGGATCGACAGATTGTGACACGTAGGGTCATGATAAAGCTTTAAAGACCATCAAAGTCAAGAACTCATATTTGCATAATAATCTTGTAAAAATCATTCAAAAATGTAAAAGAATCTGATTCTTTTGGGCACCTCCAGAAATTTAGCTAACACCTTATATTAAGTGACTATGAAAAGAGTTTTTCTCATATATTATCCTAGAGTGGTTAAGGCAACCCTAATCTGCTCAGTTTTGAGTCTTATAAAACAAGTTTTTAATCAACTTTCTCTTATACACAAGCATACTAAGGAGGTATAAATCATATATGGAATGTTTAAAGTGTATGTAAATATGAAAATAATGAGACTTACAAAGATGGATGAAGTTGGATACTCAAGTATGCAAGATCACCCAAAATAACAAATGAAAATCCTAGAAAATCAAGTTCCAAGCCCTAGCCTTCAACCTTTTACCAAAGATCTTGTAAAATACTTAAACTAAACTTGAAAATACACTTGTTCTTGTTATTTTTGCTGTCAAAATAAGTGGGAAAGATGAGGGAGTTTGTGTGTTTGAAAGGTGATGTAATAAGGAGAAATGTGAAGTGTTACTTATATAGAAATAGATTAGCTAGCTTTGAAAATATCTACTAGACAAGAAAACATAAGGTTTAATGAAGGCAATGTAACAACTCGCAATTTTCATCAATGTAATTATCCATCTATTAAATTGGATACACTATAAATCCATCTATCATACCACCTTTTTACGGGAAAAAATTTTGCTTTATTCTATTATGTAACGTAGTTTACATAACTAAAGTAAACGAGATCACGCAACAACCAATGCCAACTACAACTATTTTTATATCATGTAAACATCCTAATATGTCAAGTCTATGTTTAAATATCATTTTTACCATGTACGTTATCCATTTAACGTACCATTTACAACGTTATTCCAAAACAAGCATTATACATTAACGTTTATCCCAAAAATCCTAATTACATGTCAAAACAAGTGTACAAATGTTCAAAGAATGTGTACAAGTTACAATGCCAAAATTTTGAATATCTTTTCCCTCCTAAACCCTAGTACAACCTTCTAAATCTCAATGTACAAGTCAATTGTGCATGAAATATAAACTAGGTCATTTTACCTCCTAAATTATGTTTATATCTTACCACCACTTTAACACAAGGTACAAACACCTAATACACAACTCCTAAACCCTAAACCTAATCCCTAAATCATTCTAAACCCTAATCCTAAAACCCTAATTCATCTAACCCTAAACCAAAATCATAAAACCATAGCAAACCCATTACACCTTAAACTAGTTCATAGTTTTCAGAATCTGATCCGTTAATAAAACATAAGATCTGGGCAAAATCAGTAGGTTCTGGGTATTAAGTAAAAATACTAGGTTGTAGCCCTATGTCTTGTGATCATTTTTCCGATTGAATCACCCTGATTCGACGTCGGATGAATTAGTTATAGCCGAAATGGCAAAGGTGCGCAAATTCTGCACACCTGTAGTAAATGGCTGTTATCTCTAGATTTTTGTATAGTAACCCCTGAATATGTAAAACTAAAAGTTGTAGAGGACTCAAATATCTAACCATGCTCACTGGTTTGAGGTTGATCGGAATTACGGTTTGTAAATGGCAACCAAATTACCAGGACTGATGTTGGTTGTCCAAAAACAACCATGTATAAACTAAATAAACACCTCAAGCTCCTCCATGACTCACCACCACCTTTATCACCATGACCTCACCACCACATCACCATCACTCCAGCACCTTACAAGCACCTCCATCACCTCCTTGTAAGCTACTACCACAACTTACACACTAAGTAAGCTACTTGTCACCATTCTTTGATTTTCGAACCCCTCCACACCCTTACACCTCATCCTAAGCTCTCATGACTCACCCTAGATGTTCCTTAGTCACTAACCTACAGCCCTTGGCCACCACACCAAGAAAACTTGGCCACCAAGGGTGTTTGAGCACTATATATACGCATACATACACATACTTTTCAATCACACCTCAAACTCAAACACACACACTCAAATGGAGTTTTAGCCATTCTCTAGCAGTAGTAGAAGATCAAGTGAAGTCCCTAAGATCAGAATAGAAGCCAAGAATCAAGAGAAGGAAGCCCTTGAAGTCGTTTTTAGGCGTACGAACCCAAAAACCCCTTATTTGACCCATTTTAGCTCAAGTAAGCTCAAAATCTTGTTCAATAAACTCATAATTTGTTTTAGAATGTTCATAATACTCTTAAGATCATATATAAACTCTTGTTTGAAGCCTTGAATCCTCAAACCCATGTGTTTTGATTAAAACCCTAAAAATAACCCGTTTTGATTTTCTAGCTAACGAATCCTTTTTCTAAACTTTTGTTACGTTAGAACATCTTATTTTTGCTTATTCTAATAAGCTATAACCTGAAAATATCATTTGGAACCCTAAAATAAGCTTACATGGCTTTTTGGACTTAATTTGCAAATATAACTATAAGGACATATCTTGCCAAGTTTCAAAGTTATAACTATAAGGACCTATCTTCCCAAAGTTATAACTATAAGGACCTATCTTGCCAAGTTTCAAAGTTAAAGGTTTAAATTATATATACTTTATTATATAAAGGACTAAACTTGTAAAAGTTTATAAATCAAGGGTATATATTGCCATTTTTGCAAACTTAAAAATATAAAACATAATATTTTTATATAAATTATAAAAATATATTTTAATATTACAAAACTTGATTTTATTAAAACCCAACACATTTATCATTATTAATCATCGATCGATGAATTATAAATCAATTACGTTATATATTTAACGTAATTTATCATTAACTAGCTTTTGAAGAAAACTTAAAATCTTATCGTGTTACGTTACTAGGGAATTTCATGTGAGGGGTTCCATTTGGGTATTTGTTTTGACGAGTTTGTTGGGTTTACGATTTAAAGTGCCTTGGCTCCTCAAACGATACTACATGGCCTCTGGATTATGATAGCCCGAACAGTGATACAATATTTCCATAAATTAATAAATCAAAGTAATACTTTATGAAGTTTTGAAACATAAACCATCACACTAAGACTTGACATATTACCCTCAGGTTGTGTGACGAGGCCGTTACTTTCATTTGATATACTGGTTTTCCCCGTTCGGGTAGATAACATCGTACTACCATACGGACGCATTTCACTTGATATACTTTTGCCATCAATCAGATTTCCCCTGTTAAGGTGAGTTCATAGCCTCGCATTTCAATCTTTTGAATGTTTTATAAACCCGCGAGGGGGATACATGCTTAAACCATGAATGCAAGTGTTTTTCCAACTGTATGCTATCCAGATATATTATTGCCTAAGTACCTTCCACTGCCAATATTTCTTAATCATGAACCATTAGTCACTTGCGAGTGAACGCGAATATTGTGGATAGATCTATCGGGGTGTGACGACTCCCGTTGGTGTGCCTATACTTTTGGTACCAATAGCACTATATTTGACTTAATGGGTAACCTTGGCAAGTTACCTTTCCACGGGGACATTTGTTCCTCAACCAATGTCACTACGGTGATTTCCATGTTAACGTATTGATATCATGAGCTTAGGGCAATAATACTGTTTTTCCATGATAATTGTATATGCAATTATTACAAACTATGGGTGTATAACAACGTAACCCACTATTGAACTTGTATTCAAACTGTTTATCATAAACCTATGAATTTCACTCAACCATTGTGTTGACCTTTTTAGCATGTTTATCTCAGGAAATTGAGCAACGTATAACAAACGAAATACCCACTAATTGAACTTGTACTCAACTATAATAAACTGAAAAACCTAATCCTGAATTTCTCTCAACCTTTGTGTTGCCCCTTTTTGCATGTTTATCTCAGGTAATTGAGCAACCTATGGCACAGAGTGGCACGGACTTGATGATGGCTAAACTGTTATCATTCAAACTTTACGTTTCTAGATGTTAGGACCTGTCTTCACTTGTAAAACTCTGATTTTGAATATAACAAATTTTCCAACATGTCTCTTTGAGGATCGGTTTCTATGAATTATGTCTGTTGTTCCATGAAGTAATACCCTATATTAGCTTCCGCTGCTATATGTCAAATATGGGTGTGTTACAGGCAAGGGGAGGGGAGTGGTGTTTGTGATGTGTGTAAGAGCTAGGAGAAGGGGCGGGGTATGGCTAGGTGATGGTGTGTAAGAAAGTTGGCAAGAAAAATGGTAATAAGGGGTCAGTTTATTTGATAAAATAGGGGAGGTAATAACATTTACTTTGATAGTGTATAAGTATTGAGGGTATTGGTAAAGATGGTGAGGGTATTGGGTGAGTTGTGCATGTATGTATGTATGTATTAAAACGCAAGTTTAAGCGACTTACGTAAAAGTTTTCGGAACATATACATATGAATTGTTAAATATGGTCATGATGATCATAACATACATTTTATGGGTTGACTAAACTTATTCTAGAGGCAGTGTGCGTTCAAAGACATTTTTCGTTGTACGTGGGATAGCTTCCCGGTTATAGGTTAAATCAAGTACGTATACGTTTAAATAAAATATTTCGAGTTAATAGTTAAATATTAACTTGAAAAAATGTCAGTTGTCACATTTGAAGAGCTCATAATAATCTTCTTGCTAAATATCAATCATTAAAGAAAATGAATTCATACAAAATCATCACACTTTCAACTATATCTAAGCGTTTTCAATAGCGAGCCATTGTACTAGCATAAAACATAAAGTCAATGAGGATTTTGGCCTATGCTTCGCTGCGGGGTGCTTAGCCTTATGTGCTTCGCGATAGGGTGTTTGTTTATCTTTTTAGGCAATATTGTGTGCATTAACTGTTGTTTTCGTGGTAATTTATATACAACATTCGCTAGATTGAAAAGAAAATAAGTATTATCAAATCAAGTAGCAACAACCAAATAATTTCTTTCATAATGCACTTACAACCAGATGCCAGCACTAACAAGAATGTATGCTTATATCTCAATAACAAAATGATATATTAAATGATTGACTAAGCTTATATATCAATAGCTAAATAAGATAAAGCCCATACTTTGAATAGTAAACTTTAGCAACTACATCTAATTATTCAATCATTTTTTATTACATCACTTGCACAAAGTCAACAAACAAATGTGTAGGTCTCAGCCCTAGATAGATCTTTTAAGCGTATGAAGGATATAGAGTACTAATGTAATCAAAAGTAACTCTATGAGAGTCTAACAACACAATCTATTGTTCATGCGGAAAATAAACAATAGTGCTAAGACTACAGAATTACACCAAATCCAATGAAGAAGTATTGTTCACAGAGCATAGAGACAGCGTCGCATGCATAACGTGATGCCGTCGTGATCTTTCTAGTGATGGCGTCAGAGATTTGACGAAGGAGTCAGGATGTAACCAACTTAAATCAGATTTAGAAGATTCGACATGGTGACGGCGTCGCGACCACTACCTTGACGTCGTCGCAGAGTTTTTATATAAATTACAAAACTTGATTTTTGGGTTTTAGGTTATGTATCTTTGTATAACTTTTGGGAGACGAACCCTAATCATTCTAGCAGCTTTTATGCCATTTTTAAGGCTTCAAAACCCTATTGTAACTGACCTTAATCCATGTTTTAATCAAGTAAGATTGTTTATCATTAATCATTGAATATGTCTATGTGTTGTTTGATTGATTTATGTTCTTGCTTTCTTTATAACATGTTAGGTTAAACCCTCCTTTGTATTTACTTATGATTGGATGAAACATAAATTGTAGATCCTTTTACTGTTGCTTCTTATGATGGATGTGCACATTAGGCTTTAGAAACTAGCCATAAGATATTAAATTGGCATTGACGTCTAACGAAACGCGAGTATGTAGAAAGGATACAATCGGTAACAGTCTTCATACTACCTTACCCTAAATATGGTTGATCCCTCTTAAGATATTTTAATTGCATTTAATATACTCTTAGGGACCTTGTAATAATCTTCATACTACATTACTTGTGTGTTGCCATAACAGAATATTACGTAGACGGCGGGTTCGTGTAATTTGTTCATGACTTTGGAAATACATACGCAGATCATCACAAGTGTGACAAAGCAACAAGATTAGGAGAAGCAATCTACGGAGTAGTACATGATTAAGTAAATACATCTTTTTATCATAAAGTTATCACCAGTAGTTTAGATTATATTTAGTTTAATAAGCTAAAACAAACCAACCTCTTAAACCAATGATTTTTATTGCTTTCTATAAAATATAAAATACCAAAAAATAATCTCTTTTGAGTCCTGTAGATCTCGGCTAAGCCCTGTTCGAGCCTTCCCAACCTATTCTCCTAGAGAACGATAACATCCCCCGAGTCTTACCTATACTACTACTACAATGATTGTGTACACCGCCTCTGAAGTTGTAAAACTTCATGTTGAAGTCTTTACGACAACCGCACATCAATGGTTTTAGGTGCTCGTCCGACTTGAGAAAGAAGAGAGGAAGAAATAATTTTTGTTGATGAGTGTTTAGGTGATGTAGTGTTTTTTTTTTGAAATGGATATCTAGACAAAATCAAGGACCATAGGAGCTCCTATATTCTTGCTCCTATGTTCCCTTGGGTTCGGTCATGGTACAAGGCAAAAAGGGGATCCCATGTTTGCAATGTTTAATTTTTAGGTAGTTTTTCTTGTTCGGTTAGACCCGATCATAGACTCGTAACGCTGCGTTCTTGCAAATGTTTTTAAGAAAATTATGAAATTACTTATAAAATAAGTTTATTTTTATTACTTGGGATAATTAGACATATGATTTATTTACTGTTGTGTCGAAACGCGTTATGTGTCATTTTTCGCTGCGCGCGGGAAGATCTCTTGGTAAATGAATAAATGCAATCATAATTGCTTAGAACGTGATAATTTGAAATAAAGATTTATTATAGAATAAAATTGTTGATTGACAGCCAGTTACATCGTAACTACTTTATGTACAGTAAAATTAAAGAGAAGTCAAAATCTGAATTGTTTTTTAGAATTTCAATGAGATAGTAATATGAAAGTATGAAGTCATAGTATTCTGGGATACTATAACCTAGAAAATAACCGGTTATCACAGTGTATCAGTAAGTGGTATAATCATCCACCTAAAAACCTGCTATCAAAGGGGTTTAGAAATGGTTTTGCAAGATCAAGGTGTTATGTACTTTTTTGATATACTTAATACCATATTTTTTTTAATCCTATTGTTTGGTTTTTATTAATGTATATAAATTTATCTTTATATATATGGGAAACCGTATAAAAGCCTCAATAAAGAGAGAAGGTATGTCTATGTTTAAACCCATTCTTGATGAAGGATCCTGCTATAGGATTATTAACTTTGGTGTTGGGGAAAATGGAGGAAAGTGTCCCCTCCTGAGTCATCGTTACAGGATAAACTTCTATAAGAATACATCGGTTACCAGGGTGAACAAATTTGACAATAATATTCATGGGTTTAAATTTGAACCTTTCTAAAGTTTTTCAATAAAGCATTTCTCACCCACTGATGTTGTTGGTAAGTAATTTTATCTTTATTCATTACTTTTAAACTTACATTACATATGTTCATATACATTAAGTTATGTTAAATGTTATATTAAATGTAGATGTTACCATCATTGTTGTCTCAATTTTTGATCTGATTCCATTTAGTGGTGGTTTGGGTCAAGAACTATTCTTCTTGAAGATGTTGAGTATGTTGTTTTTTATATTGTTTTTCTTATTTAATAACAAATATGTATTTACTAACTATAGTATTACAATTTAAAATCATCAGAGTAACGTTTAGTAATTAGCTTAGATAAGGTCTTCAATTTGTCTCTGTCACAACTCGCTAATACAACTCACTAAAATGAATGTCAAGTCGCTATATGAAAGTCTCTATCAACTCTCTACTTTGGAAAATTTTTGGCAGCATAACGTTTGAATTTGACTTTGGAAAATTTCTTCAATGTATTGGAAAATTTCTTCAATGTACCTGCTAACTCGCTATTGATAACTCTCTACTCTGCTGACTCTCTACTCTGATAACTCTCTGCTCTACTAACTCTCTGCTTCTGTTAACTCTCTACTCTGCTAACTCTCTACTTTGATAACTCACTTTCTGATAACTCTCTACTTCTGATAACTCGCTATCTGATAACTCTCTACTCTGCTAACTCTCTACTCTGATAACTCGTTATCTGATAACTCTCTACTTCCAATAACTCGCTATCTGATAACTCTCTACTCTGTTAACTCTCTACTCTGATAACTCTCTGCTCTGCTAACTCTCTACTTCTGTTAACTCTCTACTTTGCTAAATCTCTACTCTGATAACTCGCTATCTGATAACTCTCTACTTCGGTAACTCTCTGCTTCGATAACTCTCTGCTTCGATAACTCTCTGATTCGATAACTCTCTACTTCGATAACTCTCTGAAAATGAATGATGCCAAAAAAAGTCACTATCGAGCAAGTACACGAGTCGCTTTCGTACCTGTTGTACATGTTTGGAATATAGCAAATACACAACTCTCTACCAAGAACACAAGATAACTCTCTAGAATGAAAATTTTTCAAAAACTTTCTAAAAAGCCTAAAAAATACAATAAGTTGATGAATTAAGTTGTAGGACTTCAAGATAAGCTACTTGAGCTTGTTCTAAACACAAAAGAACACGTCTTTTTCGAATCTATCCATAAACAAAGCCACAATTCTTTTTTTTTCAAAATTTTCGAACAAAACACAAAAACAACAACAAATGAAATGGCAACAATAGAAGATGAAGAACATGTAGAATAAGGATGAGATAAGCTAAACAAACCAAATAAGCCCCAAAATATTTTTTGGCCGTGAGCTTATATATCAAAATAAGCCACGAATTTTTTTTTATTTTGAGCTTATTACCACAAAATAAACTACTATCCACCCGAGGCTCTGATACCAAATGTCGGAACCCCGTAATCACCTTCACTTCATTATTTAGGACATGGATTGAACAAGAAAATAAAAAAGAAGATAAGAAGATGTTTAGAGAGAGAAACAAGAAAGAGAAAAATGGAAGGATGTAATATTTAGCTTGTAAGAGAATAAACAACCAACACCCTTTTCCATGGTGGAAAGGGGTTTATATACCCATACACTTACATTGGACGTGTGGGGCTTTGACACAGACTAGGCTCGGGATTTGCTTGGGTTTAAACCCGCAATACATCTAATATTAGCTTACTAAATGAGCCCGGTTTCTTTTCTAGCCTATTACAACGTTACATAATTAAATGACCAAGACGTAATATTCTTAATGAACGAACTTCCTTGTTCGACTCAATATTTTGAGGCTAACAAAAAGACTAAAGAAAATCCTTGAAGAACTTAGGATTCTGTCTGCTTAGTAATTTTATTTTAGTAATATTGATTTTGTATCCTCCTTGCTCTTGTCCCTGAACAAGTTCCATCCGAATCCTCAAGGAGAAAAAGGAAGCACATGAAACTGGAACTTGAAATCAAGGTACCTGGGTTGGAATGCAATATAAGTCTCCCTGAAGGTGTTCCTATTATAAACAATATGGTCATTGAAGAACCTGAGTATGGGATCTTCTTCACTGATGTGTTTGGTGATCAAGCCTTCTAAAGATGGAATGATATTCACAAAGTTGGAGTGGATTCTCTTGTGTCATACCTAGTAATGGCCTCAACGATCAAGACCCAAGAGAATGCCAGGTTCTTCCTGAAGCTAAGAAAGTTAATTGCTGAACACGCTAACCAAGAGAAGTTACAATCAAAGAGAGTGAAGCTAGAAGCATTTGGATACCATTTAGACTAAGTCTTGTAATGATGTTTATCTTTTGTAATAGATTGGTAGGAAATGTAATCCCGGATCAATGAAGTACTTTTTAGTAACAAGTATCCCTTATAAGCTTTCCAGACTCAGTGTAAGAAGAAGCTATATTTACTTACTCACACTGAAAAACACTTAGGCTATATTTATATCCAAAAAAGGGGAGATTGTTAGGTCAATTCAGTGCCCAATGATCTTTCACTTAGGATTTGAATACAAAATATCCTACGTGTTAATAACATTTAACATTTTAAGGTTACTGAGTGAACAGTCACTCAGTGAGTTACCTTTAGGATGCTCGGCCTGAGTCTATAAGAAAGACTATAGCATTCAGTGAGGCGATACTCAGTGAATGAATCTTGAGCCAAAGAAGAAGGTAATGTGTTCAGTGAGTTGTGGAAATAGACTCACTGAACCCCATACGATCTCCAACAACTAGAAGACCCTGAAGACTAGAGACTAAAGAATAGGCGGGATAGTTTGAAACAGATAAGTCCAAGCTCTTATCTGCCTGAAGTTAAACCATCCTGAATAGGGTATAAAGACAAGGTCAATGTCAGTACTGACCACAGAAAGTGTTGTCCTATACTTAGAATAGAAATTTAACAAAGACAAAGTTGTACGTTGTGTACTAGCCTATCAGCATTGGGACACGCATTTATCATCCATGCGGGTATGACCCTACCTAAGTAGTATATATATAGAACTCTTATAAAGGAGTAGGTGTAATTTTGTGCATTCAAAGTCGTAACTTTCACAAACACCTACTCCTCCAAATCTACTAAGTCCCTAAGGAAGCTCAGTTGGTTAGCATAGTAGTTAACTTTGCATAACACTTTAGGTTTATGCAAAGTTATTAGTGAGGATATCACACACACACATTGTCATTCAATCCTCATTGTAGTTCCGCATACAATGGGGGTATAATTCTTAATAAAAAAGAGTTAAACGTTAAAAAGTTATCTTTTGTGTCTTTTACTTATTAGGTATTTTACTTACAAAAAACCTTTTCAAATAATAAATACTTTACTTTATTTACTAGCCATGAGTTAGTTAATGATAACTTTATAGTTATTGTTCACTAACTAAGAGGAAAGAACATTTTTGTTACTACTTTCGTCCCAAATTTATTGTCTACAGATAAAAATTACACATTTTAAAAAAAATGCATGAATTACTGCTTTAGTTTCTACGGAAGTCAAAAAAGACAGTTTTACCATTCGATAATTAATTAGTGTATTCTTTTTATTTTTTTAAATATTAATTTGGGCTAAGAGTAATATGGTAAACTTAAACAAATCCAACTATTATTTTTAGTAATGGACACTTATTTTGAGACATACCAAAAAGGAAAGATTGTAACATTCCGTATTTTCAGGTCATTTGCAATGCTATTTAAATTCACTATATTTTTTTTCCATACGCGTTCGCTTTTAATTTTTATGTCATGTCTACCAGATGAAATAATGGAATCAGTCATTAGTTGTGTTTCAGCCAAAGAAACATGGACTGACTTGGTTCACAGCTTTGAAGGTCCCTCAGATACCAAGGAAAACAGGATCATGGATCTGAAACTTGAGTATCAAACTTTCAGGGCTAAGTCTACTAAAAGTATCTCACAAACCTACACCCGCTATAAGACCCTGTTCAATGAGCTTGCCAATGATGGTGTTAACCTCTCTAAACATGAAATCAACGTTGGTTTCGTTGAACAGTCTCCCTGAGAAGTGGCTAACCTTCTCTCAGGGACTGATGAATGTCAATCATACTCAGACCCTTGACCTTGCAGATATCTATGGAAGGTTTGTCTATGAAGACAACCTAATTCAAAGAAGGTATTCTGACACCAAAAAGGCCCTCATTACCACTCCCTCAAGCACTCTAATTTCTACTGCCTTCTCCTCTAACAATGTCATTTAGGATTTCCAAGAAAATTCTAATGATGAAGTAGATGAAAGGACTAGTGAGGAGTATTTAAGAGACTTAGATATTGAGTATCATGAAAGATCCCTTTTGGAAAATTCAAAACGTTTTATAAAAAGAAGAAACAATTTCTCAGGTCAAAAGGCAAATGAAAATATTGAATGTTACAAATGTGGCACAAAGGTCATTTTGCAAGATACTGTTTTTCTAAAACGTCTGAACCTTCTTACAAATCACCAGTGAATAATTACTCATTAATGTCTAAAGGCTTTCAACCAAATTTTACTCCAAAACTTATTCAGTCTTCTTCTAACTCAAATAATCAAGATGATCAGAAGTTTCAGAAAGATTACAAGGCTGAGTACAAGAAGATGAAAGCTAAGCTTGCACTCCTTGAGGCAAGTCCCTCAAGCTCTCAGAACCCAAAGACCTTCCAACCAAAGAACAAAGGTTTAGTCACTGAAACCTTTGATTGGGATGAGGAAGAAGTTTCTGATGAGGAAGAAGTCACTCAGGTCAAGGTACTGATGGCTCTAGCTGATGATGAGCTCACTGTTGGAAAGAGTCATGCTCGTAATGGTAAATGGGTCGACATCACCATAAGAAAGGTAAACACTCTTCTCTCTATGGATGAAGATGCCGATTGGCAAAATTACCTGAAGTATATCAACATTGATCTTAAGTTTGTTGAAGAGCAACGATTAAACTTACTTTCTAAGTATAACAAAATGGTTTTTGAATTAAATAAGTGTAGAGATGAATTGCTAATCTTAAAACAAGCCAAGCTTGATGCTGTCACTTTTCAAATTCAAAACACTGAACTTATAAAGTTAAATCATGCTCTTCAAGAACAACTCAAAGAGGAGAAAAAGATCAATGAAAAATGGCTAACTAGCTCAAAAAAGGTTAGTCAATGCATCAGTGAGCAAATTCCTCACCAAAAGAAGAAAGTTCTTGGTGGTGAATTACTCACTGAGTCATCATCTAAAAAGAATGAAAATGAAAATCTTTTCGTTCCTGCTTCCATGGGGTATGACCAAGAAATGGTTCCAAAAACCAAAGACTGGGTTGAGAGACTCAATCCTGACAGCAAACTTCCAAACTTTAATACTGGAAGAATTCTAGTCCCTGAAAGTCAAGCTGTCAATGAGTCTCTTGAAACTTCAAATACCCCTGAATCATCCAAAGATTCTGAAGCTGAATTCCTTACTCCACTACCTCCCCTGAAAATTCTTCAGGGAGCTTCACCAAGCTCAAAGGTAATGCCATTGACCTTTCAACCCCACTCTCCAAAAGAGAGACCAGGCTTAGGTATCATGAAACACACAAAGCCTGAAACACAGGATTCTTCTAACGAAAGTGTTTCAGGAACTGTCACTGTTAGTGAATCTAAGCAAACCACACCTTCAGTTCCTACTGAAGTCAAAGACACTAAACAAGATCAAAGTTAAATGAATTAACCAAACTCGTTTAGATGTTAATAGATGAAAAGATCAACTCAGAAAAAGACTCAAGAATCAAATTCAAAGATTCAAAAGGCTGAGTTATCCAAATCAATTGATTCATCTAAAATAAGTCAAGATTCTAAACCCAAAGTTTTTCAAAGAAAGGGGTTTTTTTTTTTTTTTTTTTTTTTTTAAAAACAGCTGTCACTATACCAATCATTCAACTGATGAAAATTACAAGGCTCAGCCTTATCAGTATGCATCTCCTTCCAAGCAGATCCTGAAAGTAAAGGCAAAGCCCTTCCTTCCATGCACACACTGTGGTTTCAATAATCATAGCCCTAATAATTATAGAAATTATCCTGAGTGTGAAATCTGTAGAAGTTATGATCACTTTACCTTAGGACACAATCGTGTCATTCATATCAGAGGAGGAGTACTAGCTGAGTCCTCTCAGTTTAGTGGTCTTCAATTGGTGTAAAGTGTAATACATGTGGAAGCACTGTACACTCCTCCACTGACCACAATGAGTTTGATCACTTTAAAAGAGGTGAGAAAATTCAAGTTACAAAGGACAGAGAGCCTACCAAAAAGTGGGTTCATAAAAGAAACTAACCCAGGTTTATTATTTGTGCAGAGACACATCAGGGAGCCCATTTGGTACCTGGACTGTGGATGCTCAAGGAGTATGACTGGTATCAAGAGTTATCTGCACAAATATGTAGAGCAACCAAGTCCTAAGGTAGTGTTTGGTAATAACTCATCTTGTATTACTGAGGGATATGATTTAATAAACTGTGGGGGTATTATTTTCACAAAAGTAGCCTTTGTAAATGGTCTTAAGTACAATCTAATTTGCATTAGTCAACTTTGTGATGCTAAGTATATTGCACAATTCGATGATAAGCAAGGAACAATCTTTAATGCTAACAAATAAATTGTCCTGATAGCACCTAGAAGAAATTATGCTTATATCCTTGACATGTCATCACTGTCTCCAAATGGAGCCTGCTTCTTTGCCAAAGCCTCAGAAAGTGTAAACTGGCTATGGCATAAAAGATTATCATATCTCAATTTCAAGAACATTAATAAACTTGCCAAACAAATAAAAGTTCTTGGTCTTCCTTTCCTAGTTTATTTAAAAGATATACCTTGCACAGCATGCGAAAAAGGAAAGCATAATAGAGCTTCATTCAAAACTAAACAAAACTTCTCTATCAGGAAGTGTTTGCATCTTCTTCATATGGATTTATTTGGACAAGTAAGTCTAATGTCCATAAATCATAAGAAGTATACCCTAGTCATTGTTGATGAGTACTCAAGGTATACATGGGTTTACTTTCTCAGAAAGAAGAGTCAAGCACCTGAAATGATTATGTCTTTTATCAGGATGGTAGAAAACCAAAATGATATAAAAGTCAAACAAATCATAACTGATAATGGGACTGAGTTTAGAAATCATAAGCTTGGGAGTTTTTATAATGATAAATGAATTTCTTAGAACTTCTCTTCTCCCTATACACCTTAACAAAATGGTGTAGCTAAAAGGAAGAATAAAACTCTTATTGGGGCTGCTAGAACAATGCTGAATTGACCAATACTCTCTAATCATTTTAGGACTGAAGCAGTCATAATAGCCTGTTATGCTCAAAACAGATCAATCATTATCAAAAGACATGATAATACTCCCTATGAGATATTCAGAGAAAGAATCCCTGATATCAACTATTTTTATGTGTTTGGATGTCTTGTGTTTATTCATAATCACAATGATCATCTAAGCAAATTTGATGCTAAGGCTGATGATGGTTATTTCTTAGGATATTCTTTTGTCTTAAAATCTTTCAGGGTCTTTAACATAAGAAGACAACAAGTTGAGGAGACTTATCATGTGACATTTGATGAGAGTATGGACGCCATCAGGTTTACTAATACATTAGAGGATGTGATTGGAATTGATGATTCCTTTAGATATACTCCTGATGATTTTATTCATGAGGATGATCCATCTAGACAATATCAAACAGATTCTGACATCTCATACTATGTTATTCCTCATGGTCATTCACTCTCTAAACTTACCTAAGAAAACTATGTCCCTAAAGTGATTGCTCCAAACGGGCCTGATATACCTCTCACTAAGGATACTAAAGGTCCTCCTAACCTAATCCACACTGAAGGGACTCATGAATAAAATGTTTAGAATGAACAAATTATCACCCAACCCACTAAAGGAATATCAGGGAACAATACTGAAGTCTCGGTATCTATTAATGAATCTTTAGTCCATGATGTCCCTCAGTTTTATATATCCAATCAAACCTCTACAAGTTCTCATCATGTTCCTTAGAATAGATGGTCAAAAGACCAACACATTGAGCTTGTAAACATCATTGGTGATCCTGGTGAAGGCATGCTTACAAGAAGCATGGTTGTCAAGCTTATGGCTGCCTCAGCTAGTGAATGTCTATTTGTTGACTTTCTCTCTCAGATAGAACCTAAAAAGGTATTTGAGGCACTAAACTACCCAAGATGGATTGATGCCATGCAAAAAGAATTGAATTAGTTCTATAGAAATAAATTATGGACTCTTGTTCCTCTCTGTTATGGAAAAACAGCCATAGGCTCCAAATGGGTATTCAGGAACAAGAAAGATGAGCATGGTATAACCACTAAAAATAAAGCAAGACTGGTTGCACAAGGTTATAGTCGGGAAGAAGGAATTGACTATGATGAAACCTTTGCATCAGTAGCAAGGTTCTTAGGAGAGCCTTCCAACTCTCCAATGATCCTTGTCTGATGCTGTTCGTAAGTAGTTATCTAGAATATGTTGCAGCCTTGGCTCCATATAAAGAGTCCTCATTAAGTGTGACATCTATGCTTCGGACGACCTTGTGACCCTTCGAATCCCAAAAGCGATATCCATCTCATCTGAGCCATGGCCTATGAATGTGCACTTTACAGACTTTAGCTTATCTTTTGCAACATCTTTCACCTTAACATAGGAGTCATACCCAAATACCTGAAGTTTGTGGCGAGACTGACTTCTTCCTTACCATTCCTCGTCTTGGAATTCATAGCCTAAACGCACGGAGGGTCCTGTGCAATTATTAACTAAGTTAGTGTAGTAAATGAAATCTTCCAAAACATTTAGAGAGCCCTTCAATAAAGCCTCATACTCTTTGCTCTCTTATTCAATGTTCGGTTCATTCTTTCAACAACATCATTCTGTTGAGGTGTTTCTGAGGATATTGTCAGCATCCTAATCCCGTTCTTGACATAATACTCAATGAACTCTTGGCTACTATACTCTCCACCATCATCGAATTTCAAACACTTCACTTAAAGGTTTATTTCATTCTCCACTTCAGCCTTTCACTTCTTAATAGTGTTGAATACCTCTGATTTATTTTTAAGAAAATAAACCTTATTATCTTTCCTGTGAATGTCATCGATAAAGGTTAACATAGTTGCGGGATTCCGCCTATTGATGCAAAGATGTAGAACCATAGACATTTGTATGAACTAGCTCGAGCCTCTGTAGTTTTCTTGTATTCCCTAACTTTACGAAGCTTACCTTCTTCTATTTCCCCAATACACATGGCTCAAAGAAGCCTACAACAGCCTTCTGTAAATCTGGAATCCTACACTTTGAAGCTATAATCTTCATACCCTTCTTATATGTGCTCAATCCTCTGGTGCCACAGACGCTGGCATTTGCCTTGTTAGGATTTGACTCATAGTATACGAATGTTATTTATAACGGTGGTAATACGTGAGATCCTTACGGGGTCACATCACGTATACATTTTGATATCACGCTTTTGTATATATATAATATATAAAGTATATTTAGTAGTATATGTATTTAATACTCAATTAGTGGTATATAATAATATAAGTGTATATTCATTATATATATTAATATACTAACGGTAGAATACTTAACGGTAGTTAATTAGTTCGTTAACTAGTTTACGAATAATTAACAAAAGGCCGCTTAATTAATATGTAATGTACATATTTAATTAACGAAGTCAAAAAGTCAACACCGAGAGTGTTAGACTTATGATGGGAACGGCCATACAAGGAAAAAGAAGAGAAATTCAGTTTGTCCCTCATCGGTGGGATAGGTAAACTAGGGAGCATCATATTATGTATAAATAGAGGATCCCCTAGCTCATAATGATCATCCCTCTTCTCTCTTCCTCCTTGTGGTTGACGCATAACAAACACCCCTACGGGAAAGGTGTTTGAGTTTGACTGCTTCTAGTATTCTTGTTCGTTGGTTCGTGAAACTAGCATTCGGGTTATATTGGTTAACGTGTAGTGTGGATACACGTAGAGGTTGCTTCCCTTAGCAACTTAGAAGGTTTCGGTTTCACATGATTTAATACACATGCGTATTTTCAAGAAGCTGTATGTTTTTCTGTTTATGTTATATGTTAATTATAGTTGCTATATGAGTTTATTTCCAATGCGTATATCGTATAATATTATGTGTAATATTAGGGTTATTAGATAACCATTTCCAATAGTGGCATCACGAGCCATTCATATAGCAGTATAATTACATAAAAACGGTAAAAACGACAAAAAAACACACATTTTTGTGAATATTACTTGCCTTTTATGTGTAATCTAATTTAGGAAATTATTAAGTGAAATATTGATGTGGTTGTCGTTAGACTTCAACAAGAAGTTTTACAACTCCCTAGGCAGTGTACCTAACCGTTGTAGTATAGTATAGGCAGGACCCGGGGTTGTTATTGTTTTCTAGGGGAATAGCACTGTGAAGGCCCGATCGAATGTTCACTAAGGTCTAGGGGTTGAAGGAAGATTATGTTTTGTATTTTTATATTTTATTAAAGCAAGTAAATATCGGGTTTGAAAGTTGGTTTGTTTTAAACTAATTAACTACTAATCCTAATTCTAATAAACAATTATACAATGAAGCGTATTTACCTAGGATGCACTACTTCTTGCTAGCTATCTAAATCTACCTATTGCTTTGTCATACTTGTGATGCGATGTGTAAGTATTTCCTAATTCACAAACGAATTGCATGAACCCGTCGTCTATGTAATATTCTGTTAAGGCAACGCACAAGTAAGGTAGTAAAAAGACTATTACAAGGCCCCTAAGAGTACATTACATGCATTAAAACACTTGACAGGGATCAACCATATTAGGGAAGGTAGTATGAAGACTGTTACCGATGGTATCCTTTCTACACACTTGCGTTTCCCTAGACGTCTATGCCAATGTAATATTACATGGCTAGTTTTCTAGAGCCTAACGCGCACATCCATCGACAAGAGCAATAGGAAACAAGAATTATAAACTATAATCAATTATACTCATTAAATCTGTCAAGCAAACAACAATATCTAATTAACTAATAACAAGTTTCATGCATTCTCAAATAAATACTAGATGAATTAGCCAAGCATACTTAAACAAGAGAAATCATAATCAACAAAGGAATTGAAGACATGAATTAAGATATAAATGATAATCAAACCATTACAAGATGTTTATGGATTGAATTAGACCTTCTAAGTTGCTGGGAAAACACCTACTCAAACCCTAGAATCGGACTTAAGGTTGAGGGCTTTTTAAAAACGAAGTTATGAGGCTATATTTATAAGAAAACCCTAGGTCAGCATTCCTAATGCTGTCACTAAAAATCCCGACACCGTTGTGGTGTCATTTTACAGCAAGTTGTAGATTTTCTCGCTGCGATCGTTTGGGCTATTGAATCGTCAAA